>CM019181.2:63820763-64007886 GCA_009739505.2 Apolygus lucorum | reverse complement strand
CGATACATCGATACACTCGTCCAGTATCGATAGCTGATTCAATAGGCTTCTCGTTCATTCGATCCATCGAGAAGCCGATTCAGATATCTTATTATATTTTGGTAGCGCCTAATTTGAATACTGGCGATGCCGCCGACCTTGAGTGATGTAGTGGAGTCATTAGACCCTGTGTAAAGTTCTAGAAATACCTCATGTCTGAAGAATCTTGATGCCTTGAGCTCCCAAGTCACCCTAAGTACCAACTGAAGTCTGGCTTAAATATGGTTTTGTCGATGAAAACTTTTGAGCACCGATACATCCAAGATCAGGCATCAATAGTCACAGAAGGAGACCACAGAATACAGCAAACTCAGCTTGATTTCGGACCTGCCCTGAACGATCAAAAAATTTTGCACTCTAACCAGCTTTTACGTTGTGCGTTCCAAAATCTGCCGGGGAACCTAATAATGCGACCTTGAATATTGGTTCTTATTGGTTGAGAAATGGATCAATTATAAGCTGGAGCGATAGGAGAGGAAATTTGGTGTTATTAAACTTGGAAAAGGATCTCGCTAAGTGAATGAGGCTTATGGAGTAGAGAGGTTCATTTGGTTTCATAATGGTTGTTTGGAATTTACGATTAATAGACTATCAACTTTGAACTCAGCATTTTCAAGGATGCCACGTGTGGAGAAGATTTGATCGGCTGTTGATGTATTGTTGCCAAAATCACACTGGTAATCACCGAGAATGTTTTCTTTGTAAGTGGGTAGCCTTGAAGCGATGACATCAATATGACGTTATAAATTACCGAATTGTAAGTATCAGCCCATCAATAGACTAAGGACTACCCAACCAAGTTTGAACAAATTGAGACAAATTGAGACAAATATTGCAAGGGCTCGTTGGAAAAATCCTTAGGTGGTAAATCCCGTGGATTGAAAATTGAGGCTCGGTTTTTACAAATTTTAAAAAGTGAATTTCCAGAAATCGAAAAAAACGTTTAAACCCTTTGCATAGATATATTGAGTTATGGAAAAACTTTTTTTTCCAAATTGTCTGCTCCATAGTTAGATTATATCCACTCATCCACTCATCACTTCCATCTCATCAAAAATTAAACATGAAAATGCAGCGGTTTTGAAAAACGGTTCAAAATACAGTTTTTTTTCATATTCACTCGAAATCAAGAGATATTCCATGGCATTTGTACATCCAATCTGGAATAATATATTTGTCCTTTATTTAGATTTTGATTTTAAAGGTAGATCTTATTTCAATTTAATTAATGGAAAGAGGCCAACAAATAATAATAAAAAACGTAAACGTGTAACGTATAACGTGTAATTCAAAAACGCTGCAAATTATTACACAAAGTTTTATTACATTCCTGTATAGATCACTCGTCTGCAAAGATCACAGCCATTGTCACTAGTTTTTTTTTTACCTACCAACCATTGGTGCTGCTGTTACCTACCTACTACATTATTACCTTCACAATCAAGTTTATTTTGAAGAAATAAACGCTCCACACTCTATTCGAAAAGTAGGGTTCCTTCATATGGAAATTTGATTACTGGTTATGCAGAAGGGAAAACTGAATACAAATCGAAGAAACGAACAGCGATCGCAGTCAGATAGAATTTGAACGGAGATTAGACCTCTTCGGTGATTCACACTCGTGATTCTGTTTTATATTCCAGTTGGGGGAAGCTAGAAACAATGAATCAGCTGAGCGAATTTTCGATCTGAACACGTTAACATGCACCTCAGGGCGGGTGGGTGTTTCAGCTGAATCGATTGAAACGCAAATTTACGAATAGAAATCGATATTTACCATCTAACTCATTTTTTTCCATTTTGGTTTATTATTTTCAATAATGAACCTTTGGAATCGACCAAGAAAAAAAAATTTTAACACCCCCTCAAAATTTGATAGTTTACCTTTCAAGGTACGTAGAATCCAAAAACGCTGCAAATTATTACACAATGGTTTATTATTTTTCTATATAGATCACTTGTCTACAAAATCACAAACCATCCAATATGAAAAAAAAAAAAAAATCAAAATCACCAACCATCGATCGCATTTCGGTCAGCTCTAATTTGAACGGAGATTAGGCCTCTTCACACTCGTGTTTTGATTTATATATATATATATATATATATATGAAAATATTTAGAAAGAACACAAATTACACGGTACAGAGCTATTTTGTGATATTTCGGAATAATTTCCTTTTTCAAACAAGAGATTAAACAATGAAAGTGAATTTTGGGTCTCCAATGGTGTGGGTTTCCAAAAATTCATAAGGAGTATTCAATTCCGGATCGACTCCCCCCAGGACGCCCAATCGTAGCAAGTTTTGGTTGTATAACTGAGAGGATTTCTGCATACGTTGACCACATCCTTCAATCTATCGTAAAAACCCAGCCATCTTATGTAAAAGACACGAACGATTTCTTGAGAATTCTGAGCGACCTACAACTCCAAGCACAAGGGAATTATCCTATCATTCTAGCAACAGTAGATGTGACCTCGCTTTACACTGAAATACCCCACGAAGAAGGTCTGAGAGCACTCAAATACTTCTTAGATCAACGGGATATCCCTCAAAAGCCTAGTACATCTTTCGTGGTGAATTTGGCTAATTTCGTGTTAACCAAGAACGTATTCAAATTCGAGGATCAGATTTTCCTACAACAACGAGGGACTGCTATGGGAACGAGAATGGCCCCCTCATATGCTAATCTGTTCATGGCCCATCTAGAACAGCAATTTTATCATCACGAGCCCAAGTACCATTGCTCTGGAGGCGATTCATCGATGATATTTTTCTAGTGTGGCATCATGGAGAGGAGGCGCTTAGTGATTTCTAAATGATTTGAATTCAAGATTCTCAGTAAAGTTTACCTGGACACAATCCACTTCAGCAGCCACGTTCCTAGATGTCCAAATAGAACTGAGAGACGGGGAATTAGTAACATCTGTCCATGTCAAGCCAACCAACAAGCAGCTATATCTTCACTACGACAGCTGTCATCCTCGGCACACGAAGCTAGCAATTCCTAGAGGTCTCTCCCTTAGAGGACATAGGATCTGCAGTAACCAGAGTGGAAAAGAGGAGTTCATCAAAGATTTGGCTGTCAAACTTCGCAACAGAGGGTACCCCCAGAAAGTGATCCAGCAGAGAGTCATACCCCCTCACATACGCCACCAACAAGAGCCTCGGCAGAGACAGGACTGCGACCGACTCACCACCACGTACTTCTTTGGAATCGAAAAGATGCACAAAATTTTAAGGGAATTGTATTCAGTCTTGGCTTCGAATCCGACCATGAAAAGGGTCTTCCCAAAAGCACCCACCCTTGGCTACAGACAGGCAGCATCCATTGGGGACATTTTGTCTCACAGGCGACCAAAACTGCTCCAGTCGCAACCTGTCTCCAAAGGGCTGCATCCTTGTGGAAGACCACGATGCAAAGTATGTGGTATTGTGTTGGAAGAAGACAGCTTCAGTTCAGCAAACAACCCCAACACATACCGATGTAAACAATTTGCAGACTGCCAAACCCCGATGTGCATCTATGAGCTGGTGTGTAAAAACTGTCCAGCCTTTTATGTGGGGAAAACAGAAACGCCACTGAACCTTAGAGTAAACAACCACAGGGCTTCAGTGGTTGCACGGAACATGGAGTTACCTGTAAGCAGACATGCCATCTCTCATAACGCAACCTTCGATAATTGTTTTGGCATAAAAATTTTGAAGAAACATGAGCCAAAAGGGTCCAAAAGACTTCTCCTCCAGTCAGAAAAGGCTCACAGCAACGTGTTGGGGGCGTATAACTCTCCTGGGTTGAATATTAAGAGATGACATGCTACCCAGTGGAATGAAATATTTAAAGCCATGTTGTTTTAAATATTGCCAACGTCGCAACGCCCACACCATTGGAGACCCAAAATTCACTTTCATTGTTTAATCTCTTGTTTGAAAAAGGAAATTATTCCGAAATATCACAAAATAGCTCTGTACCGTGTAATTTGTGTTCTTTCTAAATATTTTCATGTACATGCTCATGTAGAGCCAATTTTGTTTATTGATCAACATATATATATATTTAAATATAAACCCATAATTTTTCGTAGGGAGCGAACGGTTAGTCCTCCAGAGCTCCGCGTGGTCTCAAAAAATTCTAAAAATTCTATAGAATCTTAAATTGAAGGAAAAACAATACCTTTATATCAAAATTTTTTGAGTTAGGGCGTTTTCAAAATTTAAAAATTGATTTTGGAACCCTTAGAATTGACCTACATCAACCAAAATCTTCGGGGCACAACTAGACCCTAAATGAAGCCTACATACCAAATTTCATCAAAATCGGTCAATGCTAAGTGGCAAAAGTGCCGCGGACGGCGGACGGACGGCCAAATTTTTATTCGATTTTTGGATTCTACGTACCTTGAAACGTAAACCATCAAATTTTGAGGGGGTGTTAAAATTTTTTTTTCTTGGTCGATTCCAAAGGTTCATTATTGAAAATAATAAACCAAAATCTAATAAAAATGTGGCCGTCCGTCCGCCGTACGCGGCACTTTTGCCACTTAGCATTGACCGATTTTGATGAAATTTGGTATGTAGGCTTCATTTAGGGTCTAGTTGTGCCCCGAAGATTTTGGTTTATGTAGGTCAATTCTAAGGGTTCCAAAATCAATTTTTAAATTTTGAAAACGCCCTAACTCAAAAAAATTTCATATAAAGGTATTGTTTTTCCTTCAATTTAAGATTCTATAGAATTTTTAGAATTTTTTGAGACCACCCGGAGCTCTGTAGGACAAACCGTTCGCTCACTACGAGAATTTGTAGTTTGGACGTACGATAAATCAGAAACACGAGTGTGAATCGCAAAAGAGGCCTAATCTCCGTTCAAATTTTAGCTGACCGAAATGCAATCGATGTTTTTCTTCATGTTGGATGGTTGGTGGCTTTGCAGACGAGTGATCTATATAGAAAAATAAAAAATAATAAACCATTGTGTAATAATTTGCAGCGTTTTTTCGCTTGTACCCTTTTGAAATACCGTGCCTCAATTATGAGTAGCCGAAAAATGAGCACTCAACCAAATAATGTTTGTTGCTTACCGATTTTATGAAATTATTAGGCGAGTGGAAATTTGAATTTGGAAGGATAAAATTCTCAAAATTACTTTCAATTGCTATAATCTTTTGTGTTTAAAGTTTTAAGTAGTCCTTCTTATGAAGATATAGTCTGATGCTATATTTATAGCGGCAAAAAGGTCTTCTGAAAGCTTACGAAATTGAGGAAACTTGCATCTTCAACACAACCACCTTAATCATTGAAAAGTTTCCCATTGTGAGTCCACTTTTCGTCGTTCACATTGACCCTTGGCGACCAATAAGTGGAATTCTCCTTTTAAGCTGCAGCATCAACAACCTCTTGCGTCATCTTCTCTAACAACCCTACCAGCTGGTGACGGAATCGATGTAAATCACTCTGAAGAATCCCCATTCAAAAGCCGAAGAATGCCACCCAAAGGCATTGAAAATTCTAATGAAGTCTTCTCCAATGTCGCACTAATTATTCCGACGCATGCGTGACTCTCTCGTGGGCGTCTCCTCCATAAGTCCCATTCACCTTGCGAGATCCTTTTCCAAGTTTAATAACATCAAATCTCCTCTCCTCTCGCTCCAGCTTATAATTGATCCATTTCTCAAGAAGGGAACACTATTAGGTTCACCTTTATATGAGGCAGTGAAAGTTTTGTTCTGTTCCTCAATATCAAAAGCCTGAGCACTACTGACCTTTATGTCTGCATTGGAATCGACTTCACCTACTGAGTTTAGACTCAGCTTCGCTCGTAACGTGACTACTTCTCTCATTTCGAGCCTTTAAAAACCAAGACAGGATTCCAAAACTCAAAATAGCCGAACTATTGCCGAGAGCTATTTAATATATCTGCACAAGATACCTGAGCTAGCTGACCTGATGTTGCTCAATGATATTGCGGAGTTCTTGCAGTTTTTACAGCTTCTGCAGAACAAATTCTAGATTATCATACTTTTCCAGTAACTAAGTTCAGAAATCTAATTCCAGCTTTTCCAGCTTCTTACATACTTCAATACGAAGTAGTTACCTATTGCTGAGGACTTTTTGTAGATTTTACAGCTTTTTGCACCATTTCCAAGAAAATTTTTTGCAATACCAAATTTTTGCTTCTACTTCAATACGAAATAAGATTGTACTATAGGTACTTTTTGTACCTATGTATACTTTTTGCAGTTTTTACCGCTTTCAGCTAAACCAAATCACTTTCTCCCAACATAGGTACTTCTCTAACCATTAATTTCAGTTTACTATTTTCAGCTTTTTACATCCGACTACTTGTCACGATTGAAATTATCCCACCGATCCTAAAGTCCAAGGCAGATAAGCCCCCTCTTAAACTCCTTCACTTCTCCTTCATCTGAATCCACGTGTACTAGTCAGTAGTCGCCGAAGTTTCATTACAATAGCCCCGCGATCCTTCTCTTCACGAATTCCGTAGTGGTATCTTTTTCAACGTCAACGGGTGAGCTGTATCACGCCATTTATTTTGAATTTGTCTTTTCCACCTTTTGGAAAACATTTTTCTTTTCTTTAGGACCCTACCTTGTTTACCTTTTTCCACGAATAAAAACGCATTTTGATTATTCGTATCTTTTTTCAGTACCAACATTGGTACTTAAAGACCAAAGGGTGACAAAATTGGTAGCAGAGCAAAAACACTCAAGAAAAAAAACAACACTTAAGAAGAAAAAAACACTTAAGACTCTCGGAGCAAAAAATTTTTTGCAGTATCCGACGCCTTCTTCTCGATCTCTGCAAAATTTTGAGCGGTCACACACAACCATGGATTGTGGTAAATGCGGACTAGCGAATCCCGACACCATATTATGCTCGATTTGCAAAAAGAATTTCCACGCGATTTGCACTCGGTTAGGTACCATGGAAAAATGGACCAAGCAAAACATGAGCCGACGTCAAACCTGGAAGTGCGATTTATGCATCCTGGGTGCTCTTTCGGACGACCACGATGACTATGATCAGTTATCAGCCGAAATCACTGTCATTAAAGAACTTTTAAATACGATTCAACTAGAAAATTCGGATTTGAAAGCTCGTATTATAGTTCTCGAAACTAGCGCGCGGAAAAAACTAGATTTCCCTGACGCCTTACAAGCACCATCAGCAACAATGGGCCGCGATAAAATTCCTCAGTATATTGAGAATGAAATTGTCAAGGTGCCTAAATTATGCACTGACAATCCATGGACACTAATAAAAATTTTAGACAAGCTCCACCTCCTTAACGGAATGAACGAGCACATGTTCAAGCAAATGTTTCAGCGTTTGGCAACTTCTCAACAAAATTCGGTTTTGGTTGGTTTGGCTACAACCAACGAAAATCTCACATTCGCGTACGTTGCGCACGAGTTATTAGACGAACTCACAACCCCACCCACAAAACTTAAACTTGTACAAGGGAGAATACTCAGGCCGCAGTACAATTCTGAAAATTTCAGAACGTACGTTGAACAAGTAATAAAGTTCAACACAATTCTATCCCAATACACCGAGCTAGAACTTTTCAAGTGTATTCTACAGGGGGCTAATAACGCAACACGCGCCAAATTCAATTTTAGTACAAAACCGAAAATATTTGCGGAGCTACAGATACTCGTGGCCGACGTCGAGAAACTTGAACTAACCGAAACCATGCAAAAATCGTGGTCGGTACCTCGAAAACAAACGTATGATAACAACAAATCTAATGATGAGCGACAAAAAATGTCACAGTCATATCCCAATAACAAAGAGATTACCACGCAGGGGAATGACTCAAAACCCTACTATAACAACCAAAATCCCAAATTTTCATCACCGGGTAACAATAACAGACAAGGCGCCAATGTACCTCAGAATAACAGATCGAACGGAAACTCAAAATCCCAAGAGTACCAAAACACATTTCAGCAGAATACCCCGAATTTTAATAAAAGATTCCAACAGCAGCACGCCTTACAGCCTTTTATCCAACACTCGTACCCGCAGTACTACTATCCCTTTGTGCCACCATACGCACAATTTTCGTCTCAGAACCCGAAACTCCAGATTATGGATCGTCAATCACGACGAGGAAGCTGATCATCAGCAGAATCTCACCATAGCTCAACGCAATCATCAAGAGGCACGAGAAGACAATCGGGCCAAATTCAAAAAGCCTCAAATAAAACACACATAAATAACACTCACATAAATTCTGGGTAGTTTACCCTGGATACTTGCTAGCCCTCGTGATTTTTACAGCTGAAGAGTTCGAATTTGGCTTGATGGACCGATTAATACCTAATTATTTGTTACATTGTAGGTATGCGAGGTTTTCGTTCGTTTTTCACAAACGAACGAAAAGCCCTGAGATTTTGTGACTATAATGTGTTCGCAGGTACATATATTCAACCCACTTCAGAAATAAGGTTAGGTATGTTGGGCTGAAGACAAACATTTTAGTGACAATGTTAGTGATGTAACTAAAAAAAATGAGTAATTGCGTAAATATATCAATCCGTCACTCATGAAGTCACGACTTGAACTGAAAGTCTTCAAAATTGTGACTGCTACATGATGATGTCGACGTGACAATTCAATTTGACACGGTAATAACCAAAACCTCAGCCTAATATACTTCATCCTCGCAGAAAGAGAAAGTTTTGATTAATTTTCTGTGATTTAGAAACAGCCATTATGACACATCTTTAAACTCTAAGAGATGATAATCTAAGATTTTGAACGTTTGATAAAATCCAGGAATGTCTGGAATTGCCAGGTAGGATCAGGTAACGCCAGGAAGTAATAATAACCGGTACTTACTTTTAGAAGCCGCAATGTTTGTAAATTATGTTGGTAATCAAGCTTAACTGCCATCTTGGACCTCCCATCTCCTCACAGATCATCACATCAAATTACTCTTGCTTGCTTGGTTGGTTGTTTTTCTTTTTTTACACTCCGTCTTCGAAATTTTCAACAACCTCCCACCCAAAACTCCGAAGAATTTAGAAGAGCTCCTGGGTAACAATTCAGCTTGGTTGGACGTTATTTTCGATAAATTGAGAACTTTGTCACTATTATATAAACTGTAATAGCTTTTGTTTTTCTCACTTTCTCAATTTTTAATCAATAATTTGATGTAACCATTTAATTTGGCGACTACTTGAAGGTTACATGTGCCTTAATAAAGAAAAAAAGCGATTCACACTCGTGTTTTTGATTTATCGTAGGTCCAACCCTCAAGTTCTCGTAGGGAGCGAACGTTTGTCCTACAGAGCTCTGTGGTCTCTAAAAATTCTGAAAATTTAATACTATTTAAAATTGGTGAAAAAAACGATACTTTTATTTCGAGAGTTTTCGAGCTAGGGCACTTTTGAAAATTTCATCCCTTAAGTTTCCCCCCTTAAAAGTGACTGACATCAACCAAAAGCTTCGGGGCACAACTAGACCCCAAATGGAGCCTACATACCAAATTTCATCAAAATCGGTCAATGCTTAGTGGCAAAAGTGCCGCGTACGGCGGACGGACGGCCATATTTTATTAGATTTTTGGATTCTACGTACCTTGAAACGTGAACCATCAAATTTTGAGGGGGTGTTAAAAAAATTTTTCTTGGTCGATTCCAAAGGTTCATTATTGAAAATAATAAACCAAAATTAGAGATCATTGAAAGTAGTAGCTCTGGTAGATGTATAAATAATATAGGATAAAATTACATCATTGATCGATTAATGGTTCATTCTCACCCCGACCATGATGTTTCCATAATCTCTTAGTAAGCTACTTCCAGCTTTGTTTGCACTTGGTATTCCTTTCACTTTTAACTACCAGTGGGGTTCAAGTTCTCCTTCGCCGGTGACTACATCATTTGCGAATGGTCCAAGTTTTTATCGATTTTCATTTAATGAAATGATGTTTCACAACTCCACGGCAAGTGATTCAGTTTGTAGGCAATTGAGTGCCCTTTCAGACTGCAACTCCTTCAAATCATCTCTCCATCTACAGCATTCCTGAGGTGGACCTATTAATATCATCTCCAATATATAGCTATAACACAGCAGAAAGATTCATGGGAGCAAATAATTTCTACCGTTCTGAAGCAGCGACTCCGACTTGTAGGCAGAATCCGCTTTTATCACTCAGTGCATCTTACTTCTGAGAAATGTCTTACCACCAAACCAGAGGCACGACTAGTCACCGCGGCAAAATAATAATAAAGTGGATTATAAAGATAAGCATTTTGAACTTGAAGTCCTTAACATGAGACGAGCGGAAAAAGGTGTTTCAAGGGCGTATGTAGAACCTCGTAGGTAGTCGCTCCAACTTGCATTCGGATCACGTGCCGTATCGGGACGGGAAGGAAGCGGCCACCAGTACAATTTTGTGACGAAATCCCGCGATTCACTTTCAAGACGTTGCGTGGGAATTTTCTCTACTCGGAATAACAGCCTCTTGTAATTTAAAGAGTGATAGCAATCGCATCTCCATCGTCAGTTTATGCTAACTACCCGCCCTAACCTAATAATACTCGTAGTTAAGGCCGAAGGAGGATTTGCATAGAATGAATTGCCCTTTTTTCCGTCAAGTCGTGGAACAATGAGTTTTTAGAGGCGATGATCGGATTTTACGAGGTATCGTAATCGATGCTGTGCAGTTAGAATACCAAACCTTGACCTTATCGGATTCGGAATTCATTCGCCAAACGAACGTTATAAGACGGTGAATTTGAGTATTTCTTTGGTTATTTTTTCATCTCTTTCGGTACGGAAACCTCTTTATTATACTCAAGCTATTAAAACATGAGATTTGAATAAATTGTTGCAGATACTACAAGAGCAAAAATGTCACTTCGTTGGAAAATATACCTTAATGTAAACAACAGTTGGAATAAGTTACTGGGCGAATTTTCAAAGTACATGGTTTAGCAATTTCGATTTTGGTGTCCCTTTGTCAGTTTCCAGAAGTGGGGCGTTGCACATGGATTTCTTAGCATTTTTCAGGGCGTTTCGTAGTTAGGGGAAGCAGTTTTAGTTCGAGTGGTGCTGGGGACAGTTCCGTCTGTCTGAATTACCATTACCATAAGGGTTACTCAGATCTCCGGGGAAGGTCCTTAATTGGGTTTTAATTACGCCGATATCTGCTGATATCAGCCATGGGCTAAAGTATCTTAGCTAGCTACAGCGTCTGTTGCTCATATTCAAGATTGCAATAGAAGATTTGGGGAGATTGGGAGTCCCGATGGTTGGACATGAACCATCAAAAATTCTGGTCAACTGATTGGGAATGGAGAATTTATTACCTTCTTCAGGGCTTGAAGGACGTTTTACTCAGTGAGCATACTAAGCATCAACATGAAATGAGATGGCACCATAATTACTGAAGACCAAATTATATGGCATCAAATGATGAAATTAATTAATTAAGCACTAGATTTCGGGAAACAATGGGGGGTGCGCCTTGATTTTTTTTTAGATTTTTGATCGAAAGTAGACTACATCCTGATAATTTTGGCACCAACCGCGACCTTCTAGCGTGAGTAGATCTGTTTCTATGATTTTTCAAAGTTTAGACCGTTTATGACGTCACGCGCCCCTCTCGCCTGGGCGGGACCCCCCTGCCCACTGTGACGTCATAAACGGTCGAAACTTTAAAAATTCATAGGAAAAGATTTACACAAGCTAGAAGGTCGCGGTTGGTACCAAAATTCTCAGAATAAGGTATACCTTAGATTAAAAATAACAATAAACAGTTTTTCCTTCCCAGGCGCACACCCTATTAGACAAATACGAGATATAAAGTTGTATCCGAGCTTGGAGAGAATAATAACTCAGATAACAATCTAAGTTATTTGTTATAGATAAATAGATAGATATTTGTTTATTGGCACCATTTCGTACAATTTTACAAGAAGAAAAATGCATGAAGGGATGCGATTTGCTCTGATTTCCTACCCGACGTTAGGCTTGGCCCGTTTTGTAGGGTAAGATCTTTCGAAATTGCTCCCTCTAGGTAAGTAAATTGATAAATACATATATTATGATACACAAATCATATGATATTTATATGATATAAATTATATTATATTATATTACTATATATGATAAAATACTTTTTCTATCATTACTTGAATTTACATGATTGGACTGAAGATGAACGCTATTTAATAATCCCTAACATAATCTCCTGTACATTTATATGCTGTTTAATAGCCTCTCGCATCTAAAGCTCCCTTCTGTATCTAGCCAACTTAACACTTGATATTATCTGAGTTCAACACCAGAGGCTGGTGTCAGCAGGATGCTGGAAGGTGAAAGAAGCTGGACTCGAAGGCAGAAAACACAGAGAGCATCCTGACAAGGAAGATACTCTTAGAACGAGAAAGAGAGAGGAGGGAGCATCTGGTCCGCCCCCTCACCCAGAACTGGTTAAACACCCAGCCCGAAGTAATGTTTTAAACGGTTCCGGGCTGAGTTCCAACGAGGGAGAAAAGGAGGTGTTTTTTTGGTGGGTTTGAATCCCACATAACCTTCAAGGTATCTTATGAGATCAAACTCCACTTATGGATCTTAAAGATTGTCTCATCTGCCTGCCGAAAAAAATAAAAAAGTTATTTGTTATCTAAGTTATTATTCTCTCCAAGCATTGATATACCTTTATATTTGTCTAATTGTTTTCCGAAAGCTGGTGTTTAATTAATTCATTTCTTCATTCGATACCGTAAAATTTGGTCTTCAATAATTATGGTGCCATCTCCACCATCTCATTTCATGTTGACGCTTAGTATGCTCACTGAGTGAAACGTCCTTCAAGCCCTGAAGAAGGTAATATATTCTCCATTCCCAATCAGTTTACGTAGTCATCATCGTCCAGAATCCCTTCTCCTCTCATATTGGGAGGTTGTCTCAACTCGCCTGCGTACAGGACACTCACGCATTACGTGTGGACACCTCATGTCATCACCACCAAGACCACCTCTGTGCACTTCCTGTGCCTGTGAACTCTCGATCCATCATTTACTCGTTGAATTATCTGAATTCCCTCTTCCGGATTTGAATATCCCTCAAAATATTAGTGAAATATTCAGAAACGATGCAACTCACCATCAAAAACTGTTCGATACCTTAAAACATCTCCCTCGTCTGAAATTCGAAAAAATAATCTCATTCCACCTGTAATTCGTATTACCTATGTAAATGGCTTTTTATCCATCTGGGTAGGTTTACGTGGAGCGACATGTCGAAGAATGCCTTTGTTGCTCAACCTTTAATTAATAGGTACCCTCTTCCCCAGACAAACGCCCTCCGTTTGTTTTCAAAAGCCAGCGTATAAATCCGACGACCACCTGTGTTCATCAACCTCTCGCCTGCACCTTTCACGACGTACTTGGTATCTACTTCCGACCGTAATTTCCCAGTGTCCTCGCCCTTTAGAGTTGACTGAAGTTGCTCAACCAATAAAAACAAAATAGACTCAAGCGATAAAATGGATTTTCGATTCAATAATATTGACATTTGAGTTGTTGAAACACGGTTGTTCTCCAAATGCCAGAGCTCGATGTCAAGAGTTGTGGGGGTTAGTCGGCTGCGATTTGCTTCAAGTCAAAGTAGCCAAAAGTAGCGGAAACATTGTTTTCAGTTTTCAAGGTTGACAAAAAGATCTCCAAAATCAAAATTTCCACTTGTGTTCTACGTTTCAGGCCTTCCTGAACTATTTTAGTTTCGTGTCTGTCAAAACTAGACGAAGTTATTGTCTGATTTCGATGATATTTTCAGGGATTGTGCAGGTTGGGATAAAGATGGCCCTCTGTGACATCTGGGAGGTCGACTTGCTCAGCTCAAGAGAGAAAGAGAGAGCTCTTTATTGTTTTTCATACCAGTGGTATATAACAAACGTCAGATTGAAAATAAAATAAAAATAAAAAAAAACACAGCGGAGATGGACCAAGGCCCTTAACAGATCATGTCTCACAACAATACTCATTAAAACTCAACAATGCAAAACAAAATACAATCACAGCCCAAAAATCGAAATCCCAGGCTTCTATCACTGCCAAGGAACAAATTACAGAATAATTAAAACCCCACCATAACAAGAACAATATAAATAATTAAAATTGTAGGTACAAAGTCAGGCACATAAATGAGCGTACTACTTTCAATTTTCCTCTCAATTATGACGAAAAAGGAAACTAAGTGATTTTGAGATTCAACAAAACTGTGTTAAAAGTGAAACTGGAGGAAATCATCAGTTGAATAAAATGCATGATTCTTCAAAAAATTTGTAATTTTATTTTTGAAATTGTTCATGTCTAATTTCTTGTAGTTAATCGGTAGTTTATTGTACAATTTTATGGCCCAATAGTTACTGGAATTTTGGCATCTTTTCAGTCTATTGAATATTGAAATCAACTTATCGCAGCCACAAGTCGCGTGTTCTGCCCATAGCCCGCTCAACCGTTTTTCGGTGTTTCATTCTTCAGTTTTGTTCCAATATTTAGGTTATTGTTGAAACGGAAGGAGTGGAAACTACGCGGGGAAATGAAAAGTGTCGAGTTGAGTCGAGTGCTTACCGAGTTGAAGGACGGACTTTCGATGAGCTCTCACGTAAACCTACGGTAGATACACACCTAATTATTCACTATATGATATCATTCTTAGTAACATTTATTGAATAATATGGAGCCTATTCGTGGAAATTTGACTGTGTGTGCTCACCGAGATGAAGAAAGGTGAGTCTCACGTGAACTTGAGATACGTACCTGAATTATTCCATAGTTACTATCTACATCAACGTTTGTAGTAAATTTTATTACAGCGTTGAACTCAAATTTTTTAAATTATTCAGAGCCTTTATATGGGAATCAGTTTTCTGCCGCGAAGGGCAACTTGAAGGTTTTTCAAGTCCGTGTTTCCGATAAAATGATGGTCGATCGTTTGCAAGAAACACGAATGCCAAGTCAATCATTCGTACTGATCTTTTCTCAAAGCTTCTCTCATCGTATAACAAGTCAGGATACCCAAGTGCCAATCTAACTTTACTTACCAATAACGCATTAATACCACGCAAATTGTGGTTACCGGTTAGATCATGTATTTTACGTCAGTGTTTTACGCGGTTTATGGTCCCCCTCGATCTCAAGATGACTTGACGAGTTTGGTATCATTTCCTATGTAATTTTTTCAATGGAATGGTGATACTTTCGAATAATTCTGACAGCTAGAAAGTGGATTTCCCGAAGAAAAGCTTCGTTTTTCGTACATAAAATATGCATTATTCGTAGATATGGTTTTGCGCATAAAGTACCACCTTTCTACTCAATAAAAACATCAATCAGCTAGAAAGTCGATGATTTTATTAAGTAGAAAGGTGTTACTTTATGCTCACTACCATATCTGTGAATAATGCGTAAATTTCTTCAAGGGTTTCTTCGAAAAATTCACTTTCTAGCTGTCAGAATTATTCGGAAGTATCACCATTGGATTCAGAGTAAAAAATTACATAGGAAATGATTTTTAGAACTTACCCAGTGCGTACTGTAAGGTAGTTGGTATACCTACTAACAATTGAAAAAAAAATCAGCAATTTACGTGTCGGTGCTCTATGAGTTCGGGGTGAAGAGGAGAGAATTTGTGGAGGTGATGAAGTGGAAAAAAACGTTGCAAATTATTACACAATGGTTTATTATTTTTTATTTTTCTATATAGATCACTCGTCTGCAAAGCCACCAACCATCCAACATGAAGAAAAACATCGATCGCATTTCGGTCAGCTTTAATTTGAACGAAGATTAGGCCTCTTTTGCGATTCACACTCGTGTTTCTGATTTATCGTACGTCCAAACTTTAAATTCTCGTAGTGAGCGAACGGTTTGTCCTACAGAGCTCCGGGTGGTCTCAAACAATTCTAAAAATTCTATAGAATCTTAAATTGAAGGAAAAACAATACCTTTATGTCGAAATTTTTTGAGTTAGGGCGTTTTCAAAATTTCAAAATTCGTTTTGGGACCCTTAGAACTGACCTACATCAACCAAAATCTTCGGGGCACAACTAGACCCCTAATGGAGCCTACATACCAAATTTCTTCAAAATCGGTCAATGCTAAGTGGGGAAAGTGCTTCGTACGGCGGACGGCGGACGGACGGCCAAATTTTTATTCGATTTTTGGATTCTACGTACCTTGAAACGTAAACCATCAAATTTTGAGGGGGTGTTAAACAATTTTTTTTTTGTCGATTCCAAAGGTTCATTATTGAAAATAATAAACCAAAATGGAAACAGTATTTGTTCATTGACTCATGCTGAATTGGATTCGTCCAGTAACTACTGAGCTTTTTGGGAAAAGAGTTTTTTCTCACATAACTATGGAAAAATGTGGTGAATTTAGAATGAGCTGATTGGTGATTTTGTATTGAACATTATAGTTGAAAATGACTCAAAACAAATCGCAAATTCATGACTTAATGGGCCCCAAGCAGACGCGAAAAGTTTACGTCTGATGAGGTTAAATATAGACTGTGGGACTAATTTCGCATTCAATATCATAATTATAGAGTCGGCTTTCCTTTCACACCCTCACGCCTCAATATCTTTTACCGTTTTCACCTTCTGTCGATCAAAAGTGAAAGTGGATAATGATTTGCCGCCTGGAGTATTTTTTATAATGGTTTCCCAGAACTATACCCGAACCCATAGTAATTGACGATTAGAATATTCGGCTTTAATTGATCGTGGTTTAAGATTCTGGAAATATAGTAGATACTCGGGGAAAATTCGAGTTTGTTCTGAACTGTAACAATGTTAATTAACGTTTATTATTTTTTTGAAGACCTCCTAGGCATCTTCTCAAAATGCGGTCCTTGCTATAATCCATATTCCGGTTTGGATAAGCTTCATCCTTTACTTGATGCTTCATGCTTGAAGATTTTGATGAAATTCGAAGAATTTCGTCTTTCATTAGCAACCAATAACTATAATTATCTCTTGTAGCAAAAAAAAAAAGTTCCAAAATTCCATAACAGAGGTACCTAATACAGTGGAAAATTATAATTTTGGGGTTTAATGGTAAGTAAATCAGTCTGAAGTTATGCACCAGAATTTTATTACCGTCAAAAACAGATGAAAGGATCTTAGATTACATGTAAAGGTAATTGAATTTTATAGACAATGCTATAAATTTTATAGCAGGGTAAATGGGGGTTAACTCGCAAACATCTGATTTTTGGGAAATCGAATTTCAAAGTTTTCTTCAATGCCCAAAACCGACATTTTAATTGAAACAATATTTTTTTATGGGAATTCTCTTCTCCGGTAGGTGAGGAATCTAAAGCAGAAGTTTAATTTTTTTAGGTACTATACGTTATTATAACTTTTATCGGATTTGGTTGCACATGACTCCCTTTTCACTCTGAGTTGGTATAACGTCAGCAGATGACCCCCTATAACTAACGAAAACGCTGCAAATTATTACATGAAGGTTTATAATTTTTCTATATAGATCACTCGTCTGCAAAGAACACGGCTTTGCCATTGTTACCACAAACCAACTTGAAGAAAAACATCGATCATACTTCGGTCAGCTAACATTTGAACGGGGATTAGGCCTCTTTGGCGATTCACACTCGTGTTTCTGATTTATCGTAAGTCCAACCCTTAAATTCTCGTAGGGAGCGAACGGTTTGTCCTACAGGGCTCCGCGTGGTCTCAAAAAATTCTATACTATCTTAAATTGATGGAAAAACAATACCTTGAAAGGTAAACCAACAAATTTTGAGGGGGGGTTAAAATTTTTTTTTCTTGGTCGATTCCAAAAATTATTATTGAAAATAATAAACCAAAATACGACTTGTATGCCCATTAGAAAATGTTTAAGTACCTGCAAAAAATTTTATCTTGAGATAGCTTCAGATCCAACTCCACAAAAAGCGTCTATAGCAATTTTCTAAACCAGGCGCAACAACACACGTACGATTTTATTTAAACTGCATTATTAACAGTCAGGAGTTTTAAAAAATAAAATAAGTCAGTAGTGGTAAGAGTGATTTGGGGTAAATGACCACACCAGTCGTAATCCTCTTCTTCTTTATTCTCCTCCTCTTCTTCTTCTTTGGGCTCCATCATGGCACCGAAATATTGCCAATAAAGAAGAAGAGGATTAAGAATGGTGTGGTCATTTACCCCAAATCATTATAAACAGACCGAGTCACACAAATCAACATAGTGGTAACAATGAAGAATTTGATGTAAAACATTGTCTGGAGCACTTTCTTTTGTGGACCAGCAGCTCAATCTTCCTCGTCTTCAGTCGTATCATCAAGCGGACGAATTGGACGTTGGAAGTTTGCGATAGAATTGGTGGTAAGCTGGGAATACAAATGGCAGCTGGTCTACCAAATCCTTCTTCTCTTCGGTACATATGGGATTTCTGGTACTGTTCGTAGAGGGGCACAGTCAGCTCTACGAGTCTTCCCTTTCTTAACCTATTTCCGGCAACTGATGCGTTTTTGCATCGTCATATTTATGATTTTGTAAGTATTAAAAATAGTAGAAAATCTATGCAGGAGAATTTTATCTCGTTCATGCTGTTCCTAAACTTTTCAGAAAAAGTTTGCTTTGACGTTAGGGAGCTCAATGCGATTTTGGACATTTTTTGAAGAGGAGGCCTTTTGGCCGAAGGCATGAGTATGGTGGCTCAAGTTCGATTCTGGACGAGTGAGCATTCTGGGCCATGAGTTGAAACAGATTCCGGTCCATAAGTAGACTTTTACATTTTACCAAATACAATGAACTGGAAATCATTTCGATTTGGAAAACTGAGGCCTCTCAAATCTCATTAAAAAGTAAAATTTATTAAATATCGAGTATTTTTGCTCTCGATTGGTGAGCAAATTATGCTTTATTTCGGCTGGAATTCTTTAAACAGTTCATCCTCCACTCCTCATCATTCAGTTGTTGCCCTTATGCCCTTGGCTTGAAATGGGCTAAGAAGCTGACGGAGTTAAATTCTTCAGTTTCATCCAGGGTCGTTTTGTAGAGCAGTAAACCGGGCTGATCTCGGTGGAAACGTCGCCATCTCACTTGTTTCCATGAAAAGGACCCTCGTTGTTATTGATTGTGCTTAGCTGGAATTGCTTCTTGGACAAACAGGCAAAATCGAAGAAGAATCCTCATTTGCACATGACTTATTTTACACTCTTAACAAATGGAATTTACAAAGATAACTTCAAACGCTCAGAAGAATACCTGTCGCCAGAGGGCGAGTAGTAACAAATGTAAAATGGCGACTTAGCGCCCTCTATATTGGTTTTCAGTAGGTACTAAGGAATAGCAAAACGCGCGTACACAAAGAAAAACTTAGTGTTGTGCGAACCTCTGGAGGGACAAGACTGTGCTGCCGTGTTCTCAAACGGATTGTTAGAAGGTACGTCCTCTTTTCGTAATGATAAAATGATTCTACTGAACCAATTAATTATGTTTATAATTTGTGTTAATTGGAAGACTGTGAATACAGTGAATGTTGATGAAAGACCATGATAACATGGTGAAAGATTTGTACATTGATTGGAATGTACAAATAAGAGAGGATTGGGGCAGCTGAAGGGGTGGTTTGGAGGCTGCTGGACCAAAAGGTCCATTTTGGGACCTAAAGGGTCACTGAAAGAGATTCTGTAATCATCATGAGAAATGAATATTATAGAATCTGAATGACAAAAAGTATTATAATAATGCGAAATCGGATCCCTAGGCATTTCAACATAAATATAATATATAAATTACATATTGTCCCTATACCTGGTAAACCATGTGTCGGTATTTTTTCGAAAATAAGGTTTTGAGCTTTTCAGGTAAATTAGGGTCGCTTGATTCATTTAGTGAAGCCGTTTTCCAATCTGAAGAATAGTTTTTTACCCAGAAGGCATTGCAAAAACGAGTAAGTCGGTTACCTACTTTTTCGCCGGAAAACCATGTAAGTCCTATGTATGCCTTCATAAGAGTGAGCAGCTCACGCTGGTGGCAAGTTTCCATCAAAGATAGTCAGTTTTTTCTTTTTTTTCATGTAAAAGTTTACAAAATTCATAAATGGAGTTCGGAGAAAGTGATCATAAATAGAGACCTTTTTATTAGTCTCAATTTCAGCAATAAATTCCACTCCTTTTGTTCTGCAGACACGTGATTTTCCATACTGTGGCCAACCTTAAGATCACGACCTACCTACGTGTTATTCCGCATTGTTTCTAAATTATTTTTACATTATTTAGGAGGATAATTTTAGATGAATTGATTGATTTGTTGGCTGTTTGACGTAGCTGTAATGCTGATGTTAGAAAGAACAAAAAGAGATTAGTAGTGTGCTATTGGTCTGCTTATGTTTTACAGGAAACTGTAAAATTAATGATACAAGAGATAATAATTGAGGAAATCCATCTCTGACCAATCCCTAACCCCTTACCCATTCCTAACCCATATCCAACCCATCCACAGCTCATCTCCAACCCAGCCCTGTCCCATCCCCAACCCAGCCCTGACCTATCCCAACCCCTAATCCGTCCCTAGCCCATCTCCAACCTACCCTTAAGCCCTATCCCATCCCTAACCTAACTCATACCTAACCCATCCTCAACCCATCCCTAGTCCATCTCTATCCCAACCCCTAACTTATACCCAGCCCATCCCTAACCCGTCCCTAGCTCATCCCCAACATGTCCCTAACACCTAACCCATACCTAACTCATCCCTTGTTTTAATGAAACAAAAGTACCTAGTTGCCTAACACTTAAATTCAATGCATACCTGCCTAGTTACGGTTGTGATAGGTTAAGTGTTCCTATAAGTAATGGTTTTAATTCAAGAAATGGTAATTGAGGAATC
This sequence comes from Apolygus lucorum, assembly GCA_009739505.2. Lineage (NCBI taxonomy): Eukaryota > Metazoa > Arthropoda > Insecta > Hemiptera > Miridae > Apolygus > Apolygus lucorum. The sequence goes on along the minus strand of CM019181.2, from coordinate 63,986,937 downwards.
GGTAGTATAATAATTTATTGCTCAACTCTAGTAATATTAAGACTGAAGACTGTCATTTTGACTCAAGGAGCCTTAAAGTTGGACTGTGTATTAGTCAACGCCTATGAATTTTCATTTAAATATTTTCCTTTTGCATCGATTTGGGTATTTTGTGTAACCTTGAAACCTGGGTATATTTTCATGAAAATCAAATTGAAAACCATGTAAGTCGGGTGTCAAAGGCTGGGTAAAAGCATGTAAGTCCATTTTTTCGTTCGCTAAAGTAAATTTTGATGAAATTAGTCTCAGGCTCTTTGAAATACTACTGTTACCACCTGTTTTAAGGAATGGAACGAAAAAACTTATTGCATGTGGAATGAAAACTGAATTATTTAGTTTTTAGTGTCCCCTGTAAAATTTGATAAACTCGACTTACATGGTTTACCAGGTATAGGGACGATATTATGTAATTTTGGTATCAATTTTACCACAATAACTACCGAGTACGATTTTATTCGCCCATAGCCCCCCTATACCCTTCTGTAGAGAGAAACTAATGCTGTCTAACCATGATAAAATCTAATTTTCCCCAAATTTGCACATGACCCCTTTACCCTGCTGACACAGGTATAGGTAATAGAATTTTATAGACAATGCTATTATTTTCATCATCACATTTCACTTGAGCCTCGGCTCCAGGTATTCAATAAAACACTTCCACAGTAGCCTCGGCTCCAGGTATTCAATAAAACACTTCCACAGTCGAGTCGTCGGCATTGTAAGCTAAAAGACCTGAACTCAATTCCTATTTATTATTCCTGTTTTTCATTTAACTGCTTCTGTTTCCTGCCTTCAACTTTCAGGAGAGAAATCAGACTGAGCCTTATAAGAAAGTGGTATTTGTAAAGATACGTGTGCGATTGCTCTTTCAATGTGCACACGAATTACAAAAATAGTTCACTCTCCAAGAAAATCCTTTGATCGAAGGCCGAGTCACGTAACAGCTTTCGTTGATAAATCGAGTGTGGAATCATGCAGTTCGTCTTTCCTGTGGGAACGCAATGTCTCTCACTTTCGCGTGAGTTCCCCATCAAATTTATCGTTTGTAGGGGAAGTTTAATCAAGTATGCTCCTTATGTATAAACTACACGCTCTGCACTATCTGATTTTTATACATATTTCAAAACATTGTTTTAGTACGTATGTTTGGAAATGTTCTTAATTATAAAATATGAAATTTCGTCTTCATTATAAATGAATAATTAATTTAATGTAGTTTTGGAGTCTAATATTCAATTTATTATTGTCGTTTGGTACATGTTTCGGCAAATACAACGTTGCCTTCATCAGCCTAAAAAATTATTTATAATTAAATTAAATAAGTTATAAACTACAACTAGGTACTTAAATTTAAAAGAATAAAAAAATATATAATACATGTAATGTAAGTATATACTCAATGTAGATTTTTAATCTATTGCATAGCAGCTTTGTCAATTTTTTATTACTGATAATTACTCAACTGACCTTAATAAAACGGTTTGGGGATCATCCCTTGTGCTGTTGCTTTTTTCTTTTCATTGTTCGTTATGGAACATACCGTTAATTTGTTAAATTTTTCTGATCTGTAACCCTACAACAATCATATTTCATATTTATCAAAAAAATAGTTGATGCTAATAATCATTTCATTGTATTTATCATCACGAAATTAATGCCTACTACCTACCAATGAAGAATGATTTTCCCCATTCTCTCCCTCTTTCTTCATTCCTTCACAGGCCGAACCTTCGAAGAAATGTATCCGAGGTAACTAATAACAGCTGAAATTATAGTTTAAAAATATAGATACATTTATGTGAGGAAGTTACTTAATGGTTTTGCTTACAATTGAGTTGATTGAAATTGCCACTTACTTGATGAAATTTTTTTGGGTTTTCCAACTTAGTTTTTCAAATTTTGCACTGTGATTAACTTTGGGGCGTTGAGCAAATGAACAATTATATGAGAACTAACTGTTATCATTCTAATCAAACCCATCTTATTCGACTGGATAATTGGCGTGACTCGCTCCATAACAGACATTGGCTTTGTTGTTCATGAACATAATTTTCTTAATGATTAAGAGATATTCAAATCACTATTTGAAAATAGAGGGTAGAAGCTCTCAGTGAGCGAGTACAAATCTGCCTTTATGTTGAGAGAACTGCTGCCAGCTTTAACAATTTTTATATTCTCTCTGATTTTCCTCTTTCTAGTGTTTGCTTCCTTTCCCAATATCTTGATGTTAGTGAAATCTGGAGTATGTTGCATCTCAACCATCTCTTGATACTCCAGTGGTTGTTCTTTTATGTTCAATATCTTTGGCATGTGCCTTCACTCTTTTATGGAGATTGACACCTGATTCACCTATGTACACTTTGTTAACACACTCAGTACAGCTAAGTTGGTATATATTGTATTACATATTATTTATATATTATTTTTATATATTATTTATATATTATTGAATATTAGACTCCAAAACCTACATCGAAAACATGGTCACTCCATTCACCCATCAACATAATTAATTTATTGTTCATCGTTCGAGACTGCGTGTGGAGTGATGGAATATCTCATACCAACACACAAAGCGAAGTCACACATTAATACGAAACCCATTGGAGTACCTAATTTGGTGTGAAGTACTTATGTAGACACCTTGTTGTTTTAAACAGTGAGTACAATGATTTTATCGCCCTCATGAAAACGCAAGTAGGTTACCCACATCTAGTGACGATTCGATGTACCTTTCGATGCGATACTTAACATCGGAAGGCAGTATCGATATCGATAAAATATCGGAAGAAAAATATCGATATCACTAATATCGATAGAATATCGAAAGAAAAATATTGATGTGACATAGTCACTGATATCGAATATGTTTTTGCATCTTTTTTTTTATCAATCTCAGTGATATCAATAGAATATCGAAAGAAAAATACTGATTTCACCATGGACCTAGTATCCTTGTGGGATACTAGGTCCGTGGATTTCACTGAAATCAAATGTTTTCGGATTTTTTTAATTTTTTTTTTTTTTAATCGATTTTGAAGATGTTGATAGAATATCGAAAGAAAAATACTGATTTCAATGTTACCTACCGAATATGTTTTTGCATCGCTTTTTAAAAATGAATATCAGTGATATCGCTAGAATATCGAAAGAAAAATACTAATTCCACTGATATTGAATATTTTTTAAATTGATATTAGTGATATCGATAGAAAATCGAAAGAAAAATATTGATTTCACTGTTTTTGCATCATTTTTAATCGATATAATGCTAGTTTAAATTTTTCTCGTTAAAAGTTGTATCAATTCGTAATATAATACATTCAGCTTCCATTTCTATTCATTTTGGTGTTTTATTATTTTTTATATTTTAGGAGAAATTGATAAATTACAGTAAGAAGGAATATAACCATCACAACCGATAATTTTTTTCTTTCGATATCAATATTTTCCTTTCGATATTCGATAAATCGCAAGAAAAATATCGGAAATATTGAAACAAAATATCGATATCAATAAATATCGAAAGTATCGAATCATCACTACCCACATCGACGAGCCAGGCAAGGAATAGAAGTTACCTAGACGAACCAGTAATTCTGATAGACTTCGCGCTTCGACGCCCTCCACCATCTCGCCGGCCCGTTGGCCAGCTCACGAAACGGGATCTGGTCCCAAATTTGAAAATCCTCGAACCCGTTTCTCAATCAATCGGATCGAGTTTCCGAACACATCCGTAACGGATGCACTCAGTTACGAAAGATAAGAATTCATTTCTTGAATGAAAAACTGCCCTTAATTACCAATCTGAAAAGAGAGGACGTATAAATTAATACAAGAAGAAAGTTGTTCAACTTCAAATAAGGAACTCTAAACTCACTCATGAACAGCCCATCAATCTTCAAGGGGTCTAATTTGTATACCTAATTTGGATACTCTTAGACGTTCAGTACTTTTGCCTAGGAGTTATGGCGAGGAATCGAACTCTTAGCTTGATAGATCTTCATTCTCAGCTACAACAAACACAAAGTACATATCCGAAATAAAACATAAAAACGTCTGCCAAGTTGGGTGGGCAGTATAGCTTCCTCACTCATTGTAACATGGACGTATAGAATCAGTTGGCGAAAAAATTATGATTCAAAGAGTTATTGAATACCAAAATATTGGCGATAATATGCGGGATAGGATTGCAGGTATTAATGTTTATAATAGTGTTGTAAATAGTTGTGGTAACCCACACAATCCCTGAAAATTTCATCGAAATTGGTTGAATAGTTGCGGAGTTTTGGTTGTAACAATAAATTTAAAGTTCGCGCATGCGCAGCGGCTATTGCTTGACCAATTTGATTAAAACTTGTAGGGTGTCTCTTAGAAGTTAGTCCCTAACTAACCTCCAAATTTGAGCAAAATCGGTTCATTAGAAACCGAGAAACCGAGGTTCCAGGAAATTCACGTTTGCGCATGCGCACTCGCTCCTATTGGTCCGAAGGTGCTGAAATTGATAGGGGACCGTCTAGGACCTAACCCGCACAATCCCTGAAAATTTCATCAAAATCGGACCACAGGTTAACCTTCAGTTACCTTCGGTAGTGAGGAAGCAAAATTCTAAAAATTCTATAGAATCTCAAATTGAAGGAAAAAAAATACCTGTATATCAAAATTTTTTTAGTTAGGGCGTTTTCAAAATTTCGAAATTGATTTTGGAACCAATGTCACTTTTGCCACTTAGCATTGACCGATTTTGATGAAATTTGGTATGTAGGCCCCATTTGGGGTCTAGTTGTGCCCCGAAGCTTTTGGTTGATGTAGGTCACTCCTAAGGGTTCCAAAATCAATTTTGAAATTTTGAAAACGCCCTAACTCAAAAAATTTCGATATAAAGGTATTGTTTTTCCTTCAATTTAAGATTCTATGGAATTTTTAGAATTTTTTGAAACCACGCGGGAATCTGTAGGACAAACCGTTCGCTCCCTACGAAATTTAAGGGTTTATATTGAAATATATATATAAATCAAAACACGAGTGTGAGTCGCAAAAGAGGTCTAATCTCCGTTCATATTTTAGCTGACCAAAATGCGATCGATGGTTGGTGATTTTGATTTTTTTTTTTTTATTTAAAAAAAAATTCTTTTTGATTTTTTTTTTTTTTTTTGATTTTATTTATTTATTTATTTATTTTTTCATATTGTATGGTTGGTGATTTTGTAGACGAGTGATCTATATAAAAATAATAAACCGTTGTTTAATAATTTGCAGCGTTTTTAAATTGCGTTTATCCGCCTCTAAAAAAAGGAGGTTTTAATAATATATTCAGGTATAGTTTAGAGAGGCTTTTCAGCTAGTTTTCTAAAATTCAGAAATTTAGGGATTTTTAAAGTTTAGAATGGTTTTGTGCCTACAAGAATTGAATGGGAATCTAGGAAATTTATTTCCTTGAAGATATTTAATTATCCTTCAAAGACTAATAGTTGAGGAAATATCACGTTTTTCCGCATAAAAATACACAAATTCTGTAATTTCTCTCTTACTTTTGATAATCGGACGTGGGTGAAGAGGAACTTTTTCGCAGCATTTGAGGTACACAATCACCTCCTAGCGTTTGGACATTTCAACACCTGTTATTTAATTGTTGGCTGAGGATATTGGCGTGTGCGAGTGAATATTGGCTAAACTTACCGGTTCGAAATGCCTATGAGAACTTAGCAAGTACTCGGTCAGGTTTCAGACTTCTCAATAGTTCTGACCTCATTTGGACCTCATTCTGAAAATGAAATAAAGTTCTTCAAAATGAGACGAATTACCCAAAAATTTTGGTACATTTTATTTTTGGATATTTTTTTTACAGCTTTGGTAATTGTTTTAGGCCTTTGTTTATAGGAACGTTCCAATGAGCTAAAATTGCTTAAACTATATTAAATCTACCATTTATCAGAGTATGAATTGATTTGTTCACTCTTATTTTGTGCAGCAGGGTAAATTCAACTTCGCCTTTAGTTAATATCCTATACGAAGAGAGCCGGTTCCACTGTTCAGTTTTTAGGCAGCTTCAAGCGACCAATATCTCCCTGTGGGATCGGGAACACGTCCTCATCCCCGCTTCCTCCTCTCTTTATCATATTTCTCACATTCTACAAGTTAGCGGCAGCTGTATTGGAAGATTTAAAAAAAGGAAAAGTCGTAAAGAAAAAAAAACCTTTGTGGTCTCCGCCATCCCGCGTATTAATTTATAGAAAATGTTTCTCATTTCAATTCACGATGGCAGAGAGCTGTATCGTTTCATCTTCAAAAAGAGGCTAGAATGTGCGTGAAATATGTATTTTGAGACCTTTTCAGAGGGACCGATAAACTTAAATCGGTGTCATTGGTATTCTCCATGTGATAATGGGACGTGAAACGATAGGTAATGAGACGTGAAATGACGAAGTATCGCCGTAAATTCACTAGAAGGTACATTATTACCCTTTTGAGAATGTAACTCGCTTATTACTAACAAGGATTGCGTTTAGCGAGTTTTCGGAGAAAGGAAATGTAGTTGCTATGTAATACTTAAAAAATGGTAAGAAAACATTGTATGATGTGTTTTGATGAAGTCTGATACTATTAAGTTGTGATGACGAATATAGAATTGCAGTTTCGGAGCAAATCTTCATCCCAACGATCTAACCCGACCTGTATGCCATTTATGCCATCCTTCACTTGATTGTACGGATTGTTGAGCTCTTTGTTGGCAATAAAGAATCGCGCAGATCCACTCACATTTCAAATTCTCTCAAGAATCAAACGCCATCTTGAAAACGGTATTACGGTAATTCTTATGTGGGTTCCGAGTCACTATGGCATCATTGGAAATGAAATCGCTGATCGGGAAGCGAATGATGCGAGCAATGAATCAGTATCAACTTGGAGGCGAATTATGCTCAGGGGAAAAGGAACGTTTCACTTAGAATGAAACTCATCTTGTTCATATCTAAGTTGAATTCTACGTGAAAGTTCACTAAATATTATTCGTCACTTACTAGACACACTCACGAATTTGACCCTTTTTCGTTCAATACGACGTTCCGACTCTCCGAGAAGGAGAGCAGTTGCTCGAGGTGGCCTGGGAGGGCAATTGCTGTAGTAAAGCTGTTTATCTACTTTCTTTGCTTCTTCTATTTAAACGCTTTTAACACTTTGTTATTTGGTTGAACATTTTATTCACAAACTCTAGCTCTTTTCTTTCTCGCTTCAATGCAATATGGCCATTAAATTGGGAAAATCATATTCATCGTAGTGATCATTGATGAACAAAACTTTGTAGGTAAATTCGTGCGTTCACGACACTCCACCTGAAGGAAAGATGCAGAAAGGGAAAATGTGATGTATCATTCTTCTTTTTTCGACTCTTCCAATCCATTCCACTATCACTGGGATAAGAAGTTTGCCAATGCATCTCTTGACGTCCGGCAGTCCATTCTTGAGACAGGAAGGTCTCACCTCGGTGTTTTCTCGTCTTGTAATTTTGGTTTATTATTTTCAATAATAAGCCTTTGGAATCGAGCAAGAAAAAAAAAATTTTAACCCCCCCTCAAAATTTGATGTTTTACGTTTCAAGGTACGTAGAATCCGAAAATCGAATAAAAAATTTTCCGTCCGTCCGCCGTACGCCGTACGCCGTACGCGGCACTTTTCTTAGCAACACTGGACCGATTTGGTTCAAATTTGGTATATGGGCTCCATTTGGGGTCTAGTTGTGCCGCGAAGCTTTTGGTTGGTGTAGGTCACTTCTAAGGAGTGAAAATTAAGGGTTGAAATTTTCAAGAGTGCCCTAGCTCGAAAACTCTCAAAATAAAGGTATCGTTTTTTCACCAATTTTAAATAGTACAGAATTTTAAAAAATTTTTGAGACCACCCGGAGCTCTGTAGGACAAACCGTTCGGTCCCTACGAGTATTTGAAGGTTTTCCTTCGATAAAACAGAATCATGAGTGTGAATCGCAAAAGAGGTCTAATCGCCGTTCAAATTTTATCTGACTAAAATGCGATCGCTGTTCATTTCTTCGATTTGTATACAGTTTTGCCTTCTGCGTAACCAGTAATCAAATTTCCATATCAAGCTTTCTATTTTTCGAATCGAGTGTGAAGCGTTTAGTTCTTTCTAATAAACTTGATTGTGAAGGTGTGAAGCCAGTATGGTGTGGTAGGTAGTACCTACCAATAGTTGGTAGGTAAAACAATGTTTGTAGGTAAAAAACGCTGCAAATCATTGCTCACTGATCAGATCACTGATCAGCTGAGTGAGCTCCGAAGCCATTTTCAATGCTATTGAATGGAGGTGCTCTTCCAGGCGTCTCCAGCATTCGAGGATATCTTCTTCACTCCTCACATCACTGATCAGCTGAGTGAGCTCCGAAGCCATTTTCAATGCTATTGAATGGAGGTGCTCTTCCAGGCGTCTCCAGCATTCGAGGAGATCTTCTTCACTCCTCACATCACTGATCAGCTGAGTGAGCTCCGAAGCCATTTTCAATCCTATTGAATGGAGGTGCTCTTCCAGGCGTCTCCAGCATTCGAGGATATCTTCTTCACTCCTCACATCACTGATCAGCTGAGTGAGCTCCAAAGCCATTTTCAATCCTATTGAATGGAGGTGCTCTTCCAGGCGTCTCCAGCATTCGAGGAGATCTTCTTCACTCCTCACATCACTGATCAGCTGAGTGAGCTCCGAAGCCATTTTCAATGCTATTGAATGGAAGTGCTCTTCCAGGCGTCTCCAGCATTCGAGGATATCTTCTTCACTCCTCACATCACTGATCAGCTGAGTGAGCTCCGAAGCCATTTTCAATCCTATTGAACGCAGGAGCTGAAATTTGAGAGGGAAGGTCAAGGGAGAATACAGATGGTGGTAGGTGCTATTGATGGAGAACCAGTGATCTATACAGAAGGATGATCTATACAGAAAATAATAAACCTTTGAGCAATGATTTGCAGCGTTTTCTTTCAAGTGTGGACGCCTTCTCCGTTTCTAGTTTAAACGTCGTATTTACTGATTGTATCACAGTTGTATTCCTTTTTCTACAGTGGAAACAACTCCGGTCCCATGGACAATTACACGTCCTATGCTGTGTGCTGAAGCAAATGTGACAATTATTTCCTATTATTTCATAGCGTTTTTCCAAAGTACTGTACTTCCGACATTCATCACTCCAATGATTCGTACCACAGTAGAAACATTTTTTGTTGGAAGATACTCTACCTAGCTTGTGAAGTAAACTGACGTTGTTCATCTTTCTTAAAACAATGCTCTTTGACAGTTTCGTGAGCAACCAAACGTGTCAATGAGTAGGAATGCAACATGGCAAGTCTTTCATGGGCAGTCACTTGGCTTTTCAACTGGGCCAATAATGTTACCGTTGTCAGAGGAGTATCTAATCTGTGTTTTTCAATATCTAGAATTATTTCGTCTGGGAATTTCGACATGATTATCGTGATAAAAAGTTTTTGTTCAGCGTTTTCACCTAAATTTTTTAAACTTCTGACATGTCGTTTTATCTCGTCCAATGTGTCCCTTTGGCTTTTTATATTCTTGGAAGTAGACTTAGGAATGTGATTTAGGCTTTTGTAGTGTTCATTTATTAGGACTTGTTCATCTCCAAAACGTTCTTTTAGCAGCTCAATTACTGAATCATAATTTTGTTCCGACATTACATATCCCGAGATAAGTGATTTTGCTTTTCCTGTCAAATGAGATACAAGTAATTTAAATTTATCGATCTTCGAGAAGGATGAATTTTCGTGGATATGATTCACTATGATTCCACTGTAGTAAAGCTGTTTATCTACTTTCTTTGCTTCTTCTATTTAAACGCTTTTAACACTTTGTTATTTGGTTGAACATTTTATTCACAAACTCTAGCTCTTTTCTTTCTCGCTTCAATGCAATATGGCCATTAAATTGGGAAAATCATATTCATCGTAGTGATCATTGATGAACAAAACTTTGTAGGTAAATTCGTGCGTTCACGACACTCCACCTGAAGGAAAGATGCAGAAAGGGAAAATGTGATGTATCATTCTTCTTTTTTCGACTCTTCCAATCCATTCCACTATCACTGGGATAAGAAGTTTGCCAATGCATCTCTTGACGTCCGGCAGTCCATTCTTGAGACAGGAAGGTCTCACCTCGGTGTTTTCTCGTCTTGTAATTTTGGTTTATTATTTTCAATAATAAGCCTTTGGAATCGAGCAAGAAAAAAAAAATTTTAACCCCCCCTCAAAATTTGATGTTTTACGTTTCAAGGTACGTAGAATCCGAAAATCGAATAAAAAATTTTCCGTCCGTCCGCCGTACGCCGTACGCCGTACGCGGCACTTTTCTTAGCAACACTGGACCGATTTGGTTCAAATTTGGTATATGGGCTCCATTTGGGGTCTAGTTGTGCCGCGAAGCTTTTGGTTGGTGTAGGTCACTTCTAAGGAGTGAAAATTAAGGGTTGAAATTTTCAAGAGTGCCCTAGCTCGAAAACTCTCAAAATAAAGGTATCGTTTTTTCACCAATTTTAAATAGTACAGAATTTTAAAAAATTTTTGAGACCACCCGGAGCTCTGTAGGACAAACCGTTCGGTCCCTACGAGTATTTGAAGGTTTTCCTTCGATAAAACAGAATCATGAGTGTGAATCGCAAAAGAGGTCTAATCGCCGTTCAAATTTTATCTGACTAAAATGCGATCGCTGTTCATTTCTTCGATTTGTATACAGTTTTGCCTTCTGCGTAACCAGTAATCAAATTTCCATATCAAGCTTTCTATTTTTCGAATCGAGTGTGAAGCGTTTAGTTCTTTCTAATAAACTTGATTGTGAAGGTGTGAAGCCAGTATGGTGTGGTAGGTAGTACCTACCAATAGTTGGTAGGTAAAACAATGTTTGTAGGTAAAAAACGCTGCAAATCATTGCTCACTGATCAGATCACTGATCAGCTGAGTGAGCTCCGAAGCCATTTTCAATGCTATTGAATGGAGGTGCTCTTCCAGGCGTCTCCAGCATTCGAGGATATCTTCTTCACTCCTCACATCACTGATCAGCTGAGTGAGCTCCGAAGCCATTTTCAATGCTATTGAATGGAGGTGCTCTTCCAGGCGTCTCCAGCATTCGAGGAGATCTTCTTCACTCCTCACATCACTGATCAGCTGAGTGAGCTCCGAAGCCATTTTCAATCCTATTGAATGGAGGTGCTCTTCCAGGCGTCTCCAGCATTCGAGGATATCTTCTTCACTCCTCACATCACTGATCAGCTGAGTGAGCTCCAAAGCCATTTTCAATCCTATTGAATGGAGGTGCTCTTCCAGGCGTCTCCAGCATTCGAGGAGATCTTCTTCACTCCTCACATCACTGATCAGCTGAGTGAGCTCCGAAGCCATTTTCAATGCTATTGAATGGAAGTGCTCTTCCAGGCGTCTCCAGCATTCGAGGATATCTTCTTCACTCCTCACATCACTGATCAGCTGAGTGAGCTCCGAAGCCATTTTCAATCCTATTGAACGCAGGAGCTGAAATTTGAGAGGGAAGGTCAAGGGAGAATACAGATGGTGGTAGGTGCTATTGATGGAGAACCAGTGATCTATACAGAAGGATGATCTATACAGAAAATAATAAACCTTTGAGCAATGATTTGCAGCGTTTTCTTTCAAGTGTGGACGCCTTCTCCGTTTCTAGTTTAAACGTCGTATTTACTGATTGTATCACAGTTGTATTCCTTTTTCTACAGTGGAAACAACTCCGGTCCCATGGACAATTACACGTCCTATGCTGTGTGCTGAAGCAAATGTGACAATTATTTCCTATTATTTCATAGCGTTTTTCCAAAGTACTGTACTTCCGACATTCATCACTCCAATGATTCGTACCACAGTAGAAACATTTTTTGTTGGAAGATACTCTACCTAGCTTGTGAAGTAAACTGACGTTGTTCATCTTTCTTAAAACAATGCTCTTTGACAGTTTCGTGAGCAACCAAACGTGTCAATGAGTAGGAATGCAACATGGCAAGTCTTTCATGGGCAGTCACTTGGCTTTTCAACTGGGCCAATAATGTTACCGTTGTCAGAGGAGTATCTAATCTGTGTTTTTCAATATCTAGAATTATTTCGTCTGGGAATTTCGACATGATTATCGTGATAAAAAGTTTTTGTTCAGCGTTTTCACCTAAATTTTTTAAACTTCTGACATGTCGTTTTATCTCGTCCAATGTGTCCCTTTGGCTTTTTATATTCTTGGAAGTAGACTTAGGAATGTGATTTAGGCTTTTGTAGTGTTCATTTATTAGGACTTGTTCATCTCCAAAACGTTCTTTTAGCAGCTCAATTACTGAATCATAATTTTGTTCCGACATTACATATCCCGAGATAAGTGATTTTGCTTTTCCTGTCAAATGAGATACAAGTAATTTAAATTTATCGATCTTCGAGAAGGATGAATTTTCGTGGATATGATTCACTATGATTCCACTGTAGTAAAGCTGTTTATCTACTTTCTTTGCTTCTTCTATTTAAACGCTTTTAACACTTCGTTTTTTGGTTGAACATTTTATTCACAAACTCTAACTCTTTTCTTTCTCTCTTCAATGCAATATGGCCATTAAATTGGGAAAATCAAAATCATCGTAGTGATCATTGATGAACAAAACTTAGTAGGTAAATTCGTGCGTTCACGACAGTTACCATGTTCCCTCTCCTTCTAGTCAATCAATGTAATTAACGTATGGGTAAGTGACGGGTACTCATTTCAGACCCTGAAATAGCAAATCATGAAATAGTGAAAGCTGTGGGATGAAATATCCAGCAAAGTCGCTCTCAATACCCCCAAATACAAAGGTCTTGGAAACCTGTTTCCCCGCGGAATCCTGCCATTGAAGAGCGAAGTCTAACGGAGATCCGCCGAGCGTGAAGTTATGTATTTCTTTGGCGGCCACCTCTTTTACGCAGAAAAGACCAAACCGTATCGGCGAAAACCGACAGCTTGCAACTGGATAGCGGCAGAGGGATCAAGGCAGAAAAGCCGAGGGAAGACGGACGGAAGGGTACTGCCGAGGAAGAAGAAGAAAGGAAAGGAGGAAGGGAAGGCTCCGTTACGTTATTGTAAACACAGGCAGCGAAATGTATCGGGAGAGGAGATAAAAAGCGGTCGGTCAAGGTCGGTCTCATACGGGCCTTTGGGCCGCTGCCCCAATTAGAACGGCCGGAATGGAACCTCCGCGAGGTGCAGTCCCGTTCTATTCGCTGTTGAGATCATTGTAAGAGCGAAGAGTCTCTGGAAGTTGCGATTCCCATTTCCTTGGATCCTACTTTCATGAGGGCCTAAGGCTTCGGCTACGATAGAAGCGTCAAGCGTCAAGCGTCGAGAGTCGAGCGTCGAGGGTCGAGCGTCAAGCAAAAAGGGGTGGCTACAGTACGAGCGGAAGGTGACTAACTAGATGGGGAGTTCCAGTCAGTTCACCACCATGCCAGCGAATATGCAACTTTTGCTCCTTGCACTAAGCGACAATTCAGCTATTTAAAAAGTTATTTACTGATAAACCGTGTCTGTAGAAGTTTTAGAGTTCATCCTATTAATGTGCTTAGGAATTGTGAAGGAGAATACTTACTACAAACTTTTTCACAAACTAAAAGAAGACACGAAAAGATTTTTTGAATACACCAGAATGTACATTTTTGCTGCTATTTCATCCTTCTTGTTTTGGTTTATTATTTTCAATAATGAACCTTTGGAATCGACCAAGAAAAAAATTTTAACCCCCCTCAAAATTTGTCGGTACGTTTCAAGGTACGTGGAATCCAAAAATAGAATACCTACGCGGCTCTTTCTTTAGTTAAAATGGACCGATGTTGATGAAATTTGGTATATGGGCTCCATTTAGGATCTAGTTGTGCCCCGAAGCTTTTGGTTGATGTAGGTCACTTAGGGTTGAAGAATATGGGTTTAAAATTTATTTGAAAACGCCCTAGCTCAAAAACTTTTTATATAAAAGTATTGTTTTTTCATCAATTTAAAACAGAATTGAATTTTTAGAATTTTTAGAGACCACGCGGAGCTCTGTAGGACAAACCGTCCACTCCATGCGAGAATTTAAGGATTGGGCTTTCAATAAATCAGAAACACGAGTGTGAATCGCAAAAGAGGTCAGCTAATCTCCGTTCAAATTTTAGCTGACAAAATACGACTGTTGTTCGTTTCTTCTAGTTGTCTTCAGTTTTGCGTCCTTAGAAACCAGTAATCAAATTTCCTATTGAAGGCACCCAAAACTCTTTATTTCTTCCAATCGAGTGTTAAGCGTTTATTTCTTCCAAAAAATGAACTTGATAGTGAAGTAGGTTGGTAGTACTTAATGTGCTTAGGAATTGTGATGGAGAATACTACAAACTTTTTCACAAACTCGAAGAAGACCCGAAAAGATTTTTCGAATACACCAGAATGTCCATTGTTGCTGCTATTTTATCATTCTTGTTTTGGTTTATTATTTCCAATAATGAACCTTTGGAATCGACTAAGAAAAAAAAACTTTACCCCCCCCCCCCCCCAAATTTGTTGGTTTACGTTTCAGGGTACCTAGAATCCAAAAACCGCTGCAAATTATTATTATATATTCTAATTATTATATTTTTATATAGATCACTCGTCTTCAAAGAACACGGCTTTGCCATTGTTACCACCAACCAACTTGAAGAAAAACTTCAATCGTATTTCGGTCAGCAAACATTTGAAAGGATATTAAGCTTCTTTTGCGATTCATACTCGTGTTTCTGATTTATCGTACGTCCAACCCTTAAATTCTCGTAGGGAGCGAAAGGTTTGTCCTACAGAGCTCCGCGTGGTCTCAAACAATTTTTAAAATTCTCTAGAATCTTAAATTGAAGGAAAAACAATACCTTTATATGAAAATGTTTTGAGTTAGGGCGTTTTCAAAATTTCTAAATTCATTTTTGAACCCTTAGAAGTGATTTACATCAACCAAAATCTTCGGGGCACAACTAGACCCCAAATGGAGCCGACATATCAAATTTCATCAAAATCGGTCAATGCTAACATTAGATAAAGAAGTGGATAGGGAACGTTAGGAGCTGAGCGTCAAGCAAAAATATTACTCGGGACTGAGCGTCGAGCGTTGACCATTTTTTCACCCAAGCTTCAATGACGCTCACCTCTCCCACCGTAGCCACCCTTACCTGAACAAGGGTAAACTATTTTTAGAGCGTCGATACCTGACCCTTTTCGCTCGCTCGACGCTCCTATCGTAGCCGCGGCCTTAGCTGAGGTCTGCTTGTATCCATTGCTGCGTTGGTGAACTGCCACCACCTGTATTGAGTTTCCAAAATTGGGGTGGTCAAAAACGTGTCAAGTTTTTGTCGAATTTTGCAGTACCTATGTCCTAAGATGGGCTTTTGGTTCATTATTTTCAATAATAAACCTTCTTGGAATCGACCAAGAAAGAATTCGCACATTGTGACTAGCCAAAAATCTGCAATTTAGGGAAAACGAGTATTAAGTTTCCCAAATCGTGATTTTTTGGTTTATTATTTTCAATAATGAACCTTTGGAACCGACCAAGAAAAAATTTTTTTTAACCCCCCCTCAAAATTTGTTGGTTAACGTTTCAAGGTACGTAGAACCCAAAAATCGAATAAAACGCTGCAAATTATTACACAATGGTTTATTATTTTTTATTTTTCTATATAGATGACTCGTCTGCAAAGCCACCAACCATCCAACATGAAGAAATACATCGATCGCATTTCGGTCAGCTTTAATTAGAACGGAGATTAGCAGCCGTATTCACAAACTGCACTAAGTGGGGCTTTTTACTAAGTGAAGCTTGAAAGCTCCACTTAGAGCTATACTTCAGAGAAAACGCTATTCACGAACCAAACTTTAGAAGAAGTGTCTCTTTAGCCGCTCTTTACCGAAGCTGAACTTTCGTCAAGTTACACTCTCCGGGTAAGTTTGGCTCTTACCACACTTTACTGGCCCTCAGTGCAGCTTTTGACGAGAAGTACGTCTATTTTGCTTGCCTCGACAGCCGTTTAATGAAGTTTTTCCGTTCGGATTTAAATGGAAAACTTATCAGTTTTCCTTCAATTTCCTTTCAGCTAAACCTAAAGCTGAACTAAGAGCAGCTACACTAAAAACGATTGTGAATAGCGATTTCTCCTCAAGTTTCACTTAGCCTAAAGTATCACTTTAAGAAGTGCGACTTCAAGTTTCACTTTGGTGATTTTTGTGTATACGGGCCTAGGCCTCTTTTGCGATTCACACTCGTGTTTCTGATTTATCGTACGTAAAACCCTTAAATTCTCGTAGGGAGCGAACAATTTGTCCTACAGGGCTCCGCGTGGTCTCAAAAATTCTACAAATTCTATTGAATCTTAATTGAAGGAAAAACAATACCTTTATATCGAAATTTTTTGAGTTAGGGCGTTTTCAAAATTTCAAAATTAATTTTTGAACCTTTAGAAGTGACCTACATTAACCAAGTGGCTTTGCAAACGAGTGATCAATATAGAAAAATAACGAACTATTGTGTAATAATTTACAGCGTTTTGTGTAAAGTGATACTTAAGAAGTTCAGCTATTTCCTTAAATAACCATGAGTCGGTAGGATGATATTGAATGAAGTTTTTCCTCAAATTTTGAAGAAGGAGAGATTTTGAAAAAAACCTAAGAGAGTACTGTGACAACTCTGAGGAGAGTAGTGCGACAATTCAAAAACACTGCAAGTTATTACACAAAGGTTTATTATTTTTCTATATAGATCACTCGTCTGCAAAGAACACGGCTTTGCCCTTGTTACCACCAACCAACATAAACAACAACATCGATCGCATTTCGGTCAGCTAAAATTTGAACGGAGATTAGGCCTCTTTTGCGATTCACAGTCGTGTTTCTGATTTATCGTACGTCCAACTCTTAAATTCTCGTAGGGAGCGAACGGTTTGTCCTATAGAGCTCCGCGCGGTCTCTAAAAATGCAATACTATCTTAAATTCATCAAAATGGAAACTAAGGAAAGTGCCGTGGACGGCCAAATTTTTATTCGATTTTTGGATTCTGCATAGGTACCTTGAAAAGTAAACAAATTTTGAGTGGTGTGGGGGGGGGGTAAAAAAAATGTTCTTGGTCGATTCCAAAGGTTTATTATTGAAAATAATAAACCTTTGTGTAATAACTCCCAGCGTTTTAAATTTCCTTTTCTCAAAATCATTTCCCTATTCAGGGGAGTTAATTTTGCTGTTGGGAGACCGTTGTGAGAGTGAAGAGCCTCTGAAAGTAGGGATTCGTAATTCCCTCAATCCTACTTCTAGCATGATATAGCCTCTCATGTACAAACAGCGCAGTAATAAGCTGTATAATGTTACATTCAACTGCAATGATATTTTTGTTCTGGAAAACCGTTTTATCATGCAGCATCACGTCTTGAAGTCCTCCTTGCTAAAATGCTAATACCTCTGGGAAGCTTTACTGCTCACCCAACTTGAGCAAACGTTTTTTCTTATGATCACGAAGTGGAGGAAACCCGTTTCACTATTAACTGAGCCACATCCTCAGTAGTGAGGAAGCAAAACGAGTTTCCAAACTAAAGGGTATTTCAGTTACGAGCATAATATAGCTCATTATTTTCTTGGAAGTTTCTCTACGTTTCTACCCACTTCTGAGTCACAAATCAAAAGAGCTCTTCAAAAATTAAAATGTTCGTGTTTCATTTTCAGATGGCGTAAACGGCAAGGCTAACGGACGCAAATGGACCAATGGAGTAGCCCACCGACCTGATGATAAACAGTCCACTCTATCCAGGTACCTTATTGTAGTCATAAATAAACTCGAGCTTTCTAGATTCTCGTAGTTGTATTACATAACTGTTGGCCAGTTAGTTGTACAAATATGCCTGTCGAGTAGGCTATGAGCATCGTTAAAGGGATCATCATAATACTATTTTATAGCTAGCGTAAATCCATCGAAGTTCGCCGGCTTCGCAATTAGTTTCTCCAACCCCGTTATTTCAGCATCTAAGTACCTACAGAAACAAAAAAATCGATTTATTACTAAATAAATTAAATGATTACTAAATACAATTATTGGTGAAATTAATTACAAAATAAATAGTTGAATTAAATTAAAGTGGCGGTTTTTTAAGATCACATTAACGATTTATCCCATAAAAACTAAGTTGCTTTTTCTTCTAACGTAGATAAAATAAAATACTACCTCTAAAATAATCAAATTTAGTTAAACTTTGAATACACTGTAAGAGAATCAATAATACTGACTACAATAATCTTCCTCGTTGATCATAATGCTCAAAACGCTGCAAATTATTAGACAATAGTCTATTTTTTTTTATTTTTCTATATAGATCACTCGTCTGCAAAGCCACCAACCATCCAACATGAAGAAAAACATCGATCGCATTTCGGTCAGCAAAAGATTTAACAAATTTTATTTTAACTTTTAAGAGATTAGGCCTCTTTAGCGATTCACACTCGTGTTTCTGATTTATCGTACGTCCAACCCTTAAATTCTCGTAGTGAGCGAACGGTTTGTCCTACGGAGCTCCGCGTGGTCTCAAAAAATTCTAAATATTCTATAGAATCTTAAATTGAAGGAAAAACAATACCTTTATATCAAAATTTTTTGAGTCAGGGCGTTTTCAAAATTTCAAAATTCATTTTTGAACCCTTAGAAGTAACCTACATCAACCAATATCTTACGCGGCACTTTTGCCAATTAGCATTGACCGATTCTGATGAAATTTGGTATGTAGGCTCCATTTGGGGTCTAGTTGTGCCCCGAAGATTTTGGTTGATGTAGGTCACTTCTAAGGGTTCCAAAATCAATTTTGAAAACGCCCTAACTCTAAAAATTTTGATATGACGGTATTGTTTTTCCTTCAATTTGAGATTTTATAGAATTTTTTGAGACCACCCGGAGCTATGTAGGACAAACCGTTCGCTCACTACGAGAATTTAAAGTTTGGACGTACGACAAATCAGAAACACGAGTGTGAATCGCAAAACAGGCCGAATCTCCGTTCAAATTACAGCTGACCGAAATGCGATCGATGTTTTTCTTCATGTTGGATGGTTGGTGGCTTTGCAGACGAGTGATCTATATAAAAATAATAAACCATTGTGTAATAATTTGCAGCGTTTTATTCGATTTTTGGATTCTTCGTACCTTGAAACGAAAACCATCAAATTTTGGGAGGGTGTTAAAAAATTTTTTTTCTTGGTCGATTCCAAAGGTTCATTATTGAAAATAATAAACCAAAAATTCATTGGTACCTAAATCTAATATTCTCTCCGGTAGCACAATAACATTATATCATATACTTTTCTGGAGGAAGGTTTCGTAATAAACCAAGATATGTTTTAGTATGATATCCAAGTTTTGTAAAAACACGAAAATTTAATAAAATCCAGGTAAAAATAATTGTAGTTTTGTCATATATACAAAAAGATCATAACTTTCAAAATTTTCAAGCAATTTGGAACCATTGCAACTTTTACTATTTCAACCTTTCCAAAATTATTTATCTGTAGGATGTTATTATGATGAGTGGTACTATGAGTACTGTAAGTACCAGAAGTCAATCAGAGCGTGCTATTAACAGCATATCATGGATTATTCGAAGATCCAAAAATTTATCAGAATAAGAAAATAAAACAAAATTCAAACAATGAATTCAAATTGAAACCAATGATTTTGAACAAAACTTTTCTCAAGATAATCGAGATTAGTGGTCATCCATAAAAGCAATACCTACCTAACAAAACAAGACGTCATGTTTCAATTAAAATACCCAAATTTTTTGCAAGATTTGGTTTTTTAGTGGCCAGAGAAGAGATGAAGTCAAATTGCTTTTGTGGTCATATTAGTGGAATTCATTCGAGAAAATGTTCCAAAGCTAATTAATGTTGCCAGGTAAAATTGAAACGGTTAGCTTAGTTACTAGCTGTTCGTGTGGGGAAATAAAATTTTCAGCTGTAGCTATTAGTTGTCATCTACACCTAAAGCTGTTAGCTATACGTTTTGACTAATAGCTAATTTAGCTGGAAATTTTAGATGTTCCTCAATAGCTAATAGCTAAATTTATCTTTTAGCTATTAAAAAAGCTATAAGCTAATTTAGCTATTAGTTGAAACATTAACTAGCTAATAAATGAGTTAGCTAATGCCCAACTCTGCCCCACGGACACTTTGATTTAGGCGCTTAGAGGAGTTTACCTACTTTCACAGTATTTTTACTGATTTATGTACCGTAAGGCATCGCATCTCGACCCTGCCTTTTACATTTAACTACATCATTTCCGAAATTTCCTGAATTCCCTTGCTTCGTCGTTCTCACTGAAGTTGGTACGAAACATTCCGGAAGATCGATTATCCTCATAAATTCCCTGAATGGGGGACGTCCCTGAGAAATCACGGTGTTCCTCCACTTTCATCCGATGCCTCCTGAAGATATGCGAGAACGGGAACGCCCAGTGTGGTCCTGAGCTGCACACTTTTTCAGAATCTGCTCTCACGTTTCTCTTTCTCTAACCAACGGCGTCTAAGGGGGAAGTCCCTTCTGCCCTGAGGTGTCTCAAACACCCCCGACGAAAGTGAAAGACCTCTTGTCCGGGACTGTTCGAACGTCGCAGAGTGTAGCAGAGCTGAATGCGGTTCTAGCTCGTCCAGAAATTTGCTCAAAAATGTCTAAATCCTAAGTCATCTTAGGAAGAAATTAACACTGATCTCTAGTGCATGGGCATCGATGTAATGATTTTTTCGGTATTTTCGGCCTTACCATTAAAACAGCCGTAACTGCCTTGTTTTTCAGTCCAAATTCAAATGTAATTATACCGTTGGAAAGAGCGTTAAATTCTCTATCTCCCCAGTGTTAAATAAAACTTTTTAAAGTAGGGTAGAATGTTGAAAAATGAGCACAAATAGTAAAATCTCGGAAATTTTTCGTTTTTTCAAACGTTTGTAACACTAACTGAAACTGCCGGTTAAATTCTCACTGTAACCCCAAAAGTTGACCCAAAATCTCAGCTTTCCAACGGTATGGTCATAAAATTGTTTACAGTGGACTAATGGTGTAAAATCCTCGTTCCCGTGCCAAAAACCGTGGATCTTCCAGTAAAAACCGACGTTTTTCGCGAAAGACATTTTTGCCCTAAAATGAGTTAGGCAGCCATCTTTTCGTATTTTGTCTCACTGAGTCAAATGATGACACAAGACTTATCGAAAAAACCAAAGTCTATTAAAAACCAATTCACATTAACAATCTAATTAAACACAAACGGTGGATACAGCTTTCGTACAAGTACGCAACCACGACAGACATTTTATGTCTTTGCGCCCCCTTCATATAAAACCTCGTATTGTACTTTTGTTTGTGGAAATTTGATTGTGCTCGTTGATGGTTGCGATGTAATGTACGTAAACATTCATTTAAACAATCACGCTCATACCGCAGCTTGTTGGCCACGCACAACGGAGTGTTTTACGTAATACGATTGGGCAATTTAAATGAATCGAATGTAGCTTCCTGCGTTCAACAGGAGAGAAAAAGGCTTTGGAGCTCACTCAGGTGATCAGTGACCACTCAGGCGCCTTCAGCATTCTCCATTGACCCTGCCTCTCAAATGTCAGCTTCCTGCGTTCAACAGGAGAGGAAATGGCCTTGGAGCTCACTCAGCTGATCAGTGATCATCAACTTTGATGATGTATAGAAGTATGTATCGATTGACCCTGCCTCTCAAATGTCAGCTTCCTGCGTTCAACAGGAGAGGAAATGGCCTTGGAGCTCACTCAGCTGATCAGTGACCACTCAGGCGCCTTCAGCATTCTCCATTGACCCTGGCTCCGTAACGCTTTAAAGGGATCTGTTGGATGAAGATACCTATTTTCCTCTCACGATCATGTTGACATCTCATTTGTTGCTCACATCATACTCGTATGTTAGTAAACATGCGCATAATTCAGCTTTCCTTACAGGTGCATTCATATTAGGGACCGTGTACCATGATTAATAAATTGAGAGCTTTCCAATGAGTGGTGAACGATTTTTGTGGGGTGGAAAATGAGGAAGTTAGTTTTTCCTAGGAACGATTGGTTGTACGTGAAAATCATCAGAAAATTTCCGCGTGACGCTCCCCTCGTGACGCTCCCCTCGTTACAATGCCCGCGTGACGATTTTTCATTTATGTGCCATAGTAAAGACATAAAATGTCAAAAGCAGTCACTGATATCTTGTCCAATTCACTTTTCGAAAATTGTCTTAATTTCTGTTAATTTGTATGCCAAATTATTTATTACTAGATCGGCCAAGTTAAACGTTACTACCGTTGACAATAAGGTCAAAGGTATGTTTTTAATGTCCATCCTCCTCCTCAACATCGCAAACAATCAAACCACCCTGTTCTTAATAACACTAGGTTCCGAACAACAGATTAGTTATCTGATCAGTGATCAGTTCGTGACCTGCCTACACATCTACTTGTATCATGGCAACTTTTTCCAATCAAGAGTATGCCGATATGCTGCTGGTTTATGGTTTCACAAACCAAAACGCAGGAAAAGCTGTACGGGAATACCAGCGGCGGTTCCCACACAGGCGCGTAGCCTCCAAAAACGTGTTTTCAAGGGTATGTAACCGGCTCACTATGCTGTTCATGTTTTGTGTTCTGTGCGCGTCACTAACAATGGGGATGTATGTCATTTCGCTCACCGCATTTCAATTGTAAGTATTGAATCCTTCCTTCAATAATAATTGTGTCTTCCATCTACTTGAAAGGCTTATCCAATTCATACAGAAAATGAGATTGGTTTATTTTTGTTATTGATATCTTCCAGTTTTATGAACTGCTATTTTGTTTATCCCTTTTATGAACTTATGAAGGCTTACCCCTATTATGAACAGGGTGGTTTGATTACTTGCGATCTGGGGAGGAGGATGGACATTAAAAACATACCTTTGACCTTATTGTCAACGGTAGTAACGTTTAACTTGGCCGATCTAGTAATAAAAAAATTGGCATACAAAATACACAAAATTAAGACAATTTTCGAAAAGTGAATTGGACAAGATATCAGTGACTGTTTTTTCGACAAGTCTTGTGTCATCATTTGACTCAGTGAGACAAAGTACGAAAAGATGGCTGCCTAACTCATTTTAGGGTAAAAATGTTGATTTTCGCGAAACGTCGATTTTTACTGGAAGATCCACGGTTCTTGGCACGGGAACGAGGATTTTACACCAGTAATAATTACTGGTAATTATTTACAGAGAATTTACAGAGAATTTAACTGTAAATTATTTACAGAGAGAATTTAACGCTCTTCCCAACGGTATAATTACATTTGAATTTTGACTGAAAAACAAGGGAGTTATGGCTGTTTTAATGGCGTAAGGTCGAAAATACGAAAAAATCTTAAAAGTGGAAAAAGTCCGATTTTAAGGGGAATTTTAAGAAAAAAAGTCAAGAGACAGAAAAAGTCACAAATTAGTTGAAGAATTGAACCCTGGCCGGTGGTACGACCTTAACCGTTACACTCTGTATAGTGGACTTCTCATTATTCGTGTTTACGTTCTGAATGTATGGCGAGTTTTGAATGCGTAGATATTTGTAACTGCACCTATTAAGTATGTTTTATAGACCTACCGAAAAATGAATATTCATAACAAGCTGAGAGGTCATAAACTAATAAGACCATCAACGAGGAACGGTTGCTGATCATTAAACATTTGCAGAGTTTCGCTGTGATGGAGCAGCAACTTGTTCCGTACACGGCTTGACCAGGATCATAAAGGAGAGGCCAACTTTAGTAGGATTCATAACCACCTTCGAAGAGCAATCAAAACATATTCATAGATAAAAGAGATTACCGCATGAGACGTAGATCTTGAAGGGAAATTATAAGCGCCCTCTCAGTCAACACCATCGTAGGTTGGGTCTAAGCATCTTCGCTCCCGATTCCAAGTCCTATCTATGTTAAAAAACGATGCAAATTATTACATAAAGGTTTGTTATTTTACTATACACGAGTAGGTTACTCGCCTCCAAACTCATAACTTTGCCATTTTACAAAAATATCCTTGAGAAGGTTTTTTGAACAACCCCCTAGATCAATAAAGGAAGTTAAATCCGAAGCAGAATCTGAGTTGAAGTTTTCAAAAACTGCTCACTCCCGTTTTTAGGACGTCTCACAGTAAGACTTGGGCGTCCTTATGGGATCGATCTGGGGTGAAGGAGGACAACACTCAACAGATAAAAAAATTACCCCACAGTAATCCGTTTTAGACCATTCTGAATCCAAATCCGCGAAAAAAAAAACATAGGTGTATGTCTGTGTGTGTGTGTGTGTGTGTGTGTGTGTGTGTGTGTGTGTGTGTGTGTGTGTGTGACAAAATCTTGTGTCGTCTGCCCAGACCTTAGTTGTCAACAGATTTTCGTGGTTCTTTTCTTGTTCGACACGGAAATCTATCTAGTTGTGCACTGCGTCTCCGGAATTTCGAATTTTACTTTTTAAGGGTGGAAAAGGGAGGTTAAAGCTTAAAAAACGTGCCTTTGCGGACATAATCTTGTAAATTCTGCTCAGGCCTCAATTTCCAACCGATTTGAGTGTTTCTTTTTTTGTTTGACTCAAAAATTGTCTAAATCGGACGCTATTTCACCAGAGTATCAAAATTCGCAAGGGGAGGGGATAAGTGGGGGGATAATATTCGCAAAAATATCAGATTTTTCAATATTTCGGTTCTTCGCTGCTTACTAATTGTACCCAAGCTTTGAAATTGAGGAAAAATTCTCAATTTTACCTCCGGATTATCATGATTTATTCTCTGTGCCACCATGGTGCCAGGACTCCGGAAACCACTTATTTCATGGGTTTTCGTTTGTATCACGTTGAATACGGATATGAACTAATAGGGACTACCTAAACAGATGAAAGTTCAACGTTACGACGTATAACCTCTTTGGTCCCAGACAGGCACCATTGGCGGTAGCGTTTGGGGGGGGGGGGGGGGGGTTGAACTCGAATTCGCATGTTGGGTGTCGTAGATCATGGATTTTCAAAAGTTCTTCAAATTCGAGGCTCCCATGCCTCTAGAAATATTATGGTGGATAATAGTGAAGAGGGGGGGGGGGGGGGAAGACGACTATTTGTTGCCTAAAATACTAAACAAATTACATCGAGTGAAACAGTTTTATCGCACACCAACTGGTTTAAATTGACCTAATGCTTATTCAACCCTTGAAGTCCCTTGAAGTGGGGCATTACTTAACTATATGTTTCTAACTATCATGCACTCGTATGAAATGTGGATCTCCGCTTCCTTTGCGGTCGGCAGTAAATAATTGACGTGCGTCCTTGATATTCTTAAGTTCAGGGCCAGATGATTCCTGAGGATTAAAAGAGTTATGTAAACCCCGCAGCTCGGCGCACTTCTCGGTCTCCCACACGAAAATACACGTAGAGGGTGTGCTGAGAGCTTGTAGATTGTAGGAGGACAAGGCCGCGTCATTGTCAGTTTGAAATATCTTGAATGAACTCTGACTCTACACCGTGAACAATAGGATGCACCTACTCGAGCTCGAACATGGCGAAAAAAGATTATTCTTCAACCTGCTTAGTAATGGGGACGAGGCTGGAATGGCGTTTAGAATGAATAAATAACTAAGTGCCACCTTCTTCTTTGAACATTTCCGAATAAGTTAGCTTCGCTGGTTTAGTGAATTGTCCAGTTTATTTCTTTTAAGGGGACACATGTCAATTTTCGGTCCGGACGCACAAACATTTTTTTTCCAAAATTAATAAATAGACTCAATTCTGGAAATTTCAAAAAATTCTAAATCCAATGAGTAGAAGTGCTCCAAATTTGGGTTGGAACCTAGGGAGTCACTAGTACTGGGGAGCGCTCAGAAGCGCTGTAGAGGGAAAAATGCACAGGCTGAGATTTATTTATTTAGTATAACACGGGCAAGTCAGCCCAATAAGAAAAACAATAATTGGAAAAAAGAAATTACAACGGTTATGTTGTTCATGAACATGTAGAGAAGTGGCGCTGACTGATGGCGCTGTCGAAATTTCAGATCGATAGCTTGGGTATTCTGAGAGAAAACGCTGCAAATTATTACACAATGGTTTATTACTTTTCTATATATATATCACTCGTCAGCAAAACCACCAACCATCCAACGTCAAGAAAAACATCGATCGCATTTCGGTCAGCTAAAATTTGAGCGGAGATTAGGCCTCTTTTGCGATTCACACTCGTGTTTCTGATTTATCATAAGTCCAACCCTTAAATTCTCGTAGGGAGCGAACGGATTGTCCTACAGAGCTCCGCGTGGTCTCAAAAAATTCTAAATTATCTTAAATTGATGGAAAAACAATACCTTTATATCAACATTTTTTGAGTTAGAGCGTTTTCAAAATTTCAAACCTTATTTTTCAACCCTTAGAAGTGACTTGCATCAACCAAAATCTTCGGGGCACAACTAGACCTCAAATGGAGCCTACTTAACAAATTTCATCAAAATCGGTCAATGCTAACTGGCAAAAGTGCCGCGTACGGCGGAGGACGGCCAAATTTTTATTCGATTTTTGGATTCTACGTACCTTGAAACGTAAACCATCAAATTTTGAGGGGGTGTTAAAAAAAAATTCTTGGTTGATTCCAAAGGTTTATTATTGAAAATAATAAACCAAAATCTGAACTCAGTACGACCAACCAACAAAAAGTTACATCTCCAAACGTGAGCTGTATTTTGATATATCAAAAATTTAGGTTTAGAACAGCTCACGTTTGGAGATGTAACTTTTTTTTGGTTGGTCGTACTGAGTTCAGATTTTGGTTTATTACTTTCAATAATGAATTTTTGGAATCGACCAAGAAAAAAAAATTTTTAACGCCCCCTCAAAATTTGATGGTTTACGTTTCAAGGTACGTAGAATCCAAAAATCGAATAAAAATTTGGCCGTCCGTCCGCCGTACTAGGCTCTTTCTGAAAGATGAAATTTGGTATGTAGGCTCCATTGGGGTCGTCGTGCCCCGAAGCTTTTGGTTGATGTCAGTCACTGAAATTTTCAAAACGCCTTAGCTCAAGAACTTTCGATATAAAGATATTATTTTTCCATCAATTTAAAATAGTATCGACTTTTTAGAATCAAATGAGACCATCCGGAGCTCTGTAGGACCAACCGTTCGCTCCCTACGATAAATCAGAAACACGAGTGTGAATCGCAAGAGAGGCCGTTCAAATATTATCTGACCAAAATGCGATCGCTGTTCGTTTCTGCGACTTGTTTTCAGTTTTGCTTCCTTAGCAACCAGCAATCAAATTTCCTAATGAAGGCACCCACAACTCCCCATTTCTTCGAATTGAGTGTGAAGCTATTATTTCATCCAAATTAACTCGATTAAATCCATGTTATTTGCAGGCGAGTGATCTTTATAGAAAAATAATGAACCTTTGTGTAATCATTGGCAGCGTTTTCCCCCCAATAAAAAATGGTTGAGGAGACTATCAACCAGGACAAAAAGAGGCACAACAATCCAAATGCTGTCAACTTATCGTTGAGTAAGCGGTATGCTTCCTATGTGAAAGCTTTGGTCGGCGTAAACACGATAAGTCTGAATATCTTCCCATCAAGAACTTAATCGCCCTTTCAAGATTCATAAGATGGATGACTGTAAAATTTAGCCATTTTGTGTTGTCATCATACTGTAGTTTTGTAGTTATTATGGGCACACGAGGTATGTATCAAAGAATAACTTGAGAGCTATGAGTTTAAAAATAAAAATTTAGGAAGATGATTGTTTTCTCCATATTTACCTACTTTCTGCTGTGAAGGAAAACGTTTGACCGACCGTTTTGAAGGATACAAACCGTATAGAGTCGGTAAGGTTGAGCCGACTGTAATGAAAAAGGCGCGGTGCATGTGGAGTCATTAGCCTAACAATCGACTTTCCAATAAATCGTCAGTTCGTGTTGCCTGCCGGCTAGAGTCTCAGGCAAATGTCATGTCCTGACCACATACGACCGCCTTCCTCATCGTTTCACCCCAACTTCCATAATCTGTAGAACTTTCCCTTGTACTTTTTTTCGAACACTTCGCACTAGATATGTTGGAAATGTTTGACTCGCGATGTTTTCATTTTTCAACATTTGAACCATTCAACCATCACCATTCACCATTCACCATTTCGTTCAACATTTGAACCATTCGTTTTCATTTTTGAACATTTGAACCTTTTTTTTTTTTTTTTTTTTTTTTGTTCAATAGTTTCGATAAAGACCCTTTGGAATCGACCAAGAAAAAAAATTTTAACCCCCCCCCCCCCCCCCCCTCAAAATTTTTAGGTTAACAATGATTGTAGGTGAACAACAAGTTGTTCAAGGTACAATAAAAATTGACCCTCCGTACGCGCCACTTTCCTTAGTTAGTTTAGTTACTTATTGAGATTTTCATGAAATTTGGTATGTGGCCTCCATTTGGTGTCTAGTTGTGCCCCTAAGCTTTTGGTCGATGTAGGTCACTTCTAAAGGTTGGAAAATAAGGGTTAAAACTTTTAAAACGCCCTAACTAAAAAAATGTTTATAAAAAGATATTGTTTTTCCATCAATTTAAGATAGTATTGAATTTTTAGAATTTCTAGAGACCACGCGGAGCCTTTTAGGACAAACCGTTCGCGCCTTACGATAAATCAGAAACACGAGTGTGAATCGCAAATGAGGCCTAACCTCCGTTCAAATTTTACTCGTAGCTGACCGAAATGCGATCGTTGTTCTTTTCTTTGAGTTATACTCAGTTCTGCGTCCGTAGCAACCAGTAATCGAATTTCCTAATGAAGGCACCCACAACTCTTTACTTTTTCCAACTATGGTTGGTAGGTAGGTACCTAGTGAAACCTTTACTGAAACATTATTATATAACCAACCTTACTGTTCGTTATTTGTCTCGACATCCCTTAAACTCCAAGTCGACCAAATACCGAGTGAGTCAGTTCTCTTTTGAAAGGAGTTATGTAGCTCACATAGCCCCTTTCAAAAGACATAAGAAATTTCAACCCGCCTTTTCTTTGGGAAGAGTAGATGATATGAGGCTCCTTTTAATCGCAATCGATGCAACCAAGTATAGAGACCCAGAAAATAATTTTTAAAAAGAGTGAAACTCTCCAAAAATGACACATAACTCCTTTTTAAAAAACGCTGCAAATTATTACACAAAGGTTTATTATTTTTCTATATAGATCACTCGTCTTTGCCATTGTTACCACGAACCAACATGAAGAAAAACGTCGATTGCATTTCGGTCAGCTAAAATTTGAACGGAGATTAGGCCTCTTTTGCGATTCACACTCAACTACAAGCAACGAGAAGGAACGAAGCAACACCTCCCCCCAACTGCTCAACCTGTATATTCCCTCTGACTGTGACCAACTTGCTGACTGATTGCCAAATTTTCAATAACCTCCCACCCGAAACTCCGAAGAATTTAGAAGAGCTCCTGGGAAACAATTCAGCTTGGTTGGAGGTTATTTTCAATAAATTGAGAACTTTGTCACTATTCTATAAACTGTAATAGCTTCTGTTTTTCTCATTTTCTCAATTTTTGATCAATAATTTGTTGTAACCATTTAATTTAGCGACGACTTGAAGGTAGCATGTGCCTTAATAAAGAAAAAAAGGCTGCAAATTATTACACAATGGTTTATTATTTTTCTATATTGATCACTCGTCTGCAAAGCCACCAAGCATCCAACATGAAGAAAAACATCGATCGCATTTCGGTCAGCTAAAATTTGAACGGAGATAAGGCCTCTTTTGCGATTCACACTCGTGTTTCTGATTTATCGTACGTCCAAACCTTAAATTCTTGTAGGGAGCGAACGGTTTGTCCTACAGAGCTCCGCGTGGTCCCAAAAAATTCTAAAAATTCGATAGAATCTTAAATTGAATGAAAAACAATACCGTTATATAGAAATTTTTTGAGTTAGGGCGTTTTAAAAATTTCAAGATTCATTTTGGAATCCTTAGAAGTGACCTACATCAACCAAAATCTTCGGGGCACAACTAGACACCAAATGGAGCCCACATACCAAATTTCATCAAAATCGGTCAATGCTAAGTGGCAAAAGTGCCGCGTACGGCGTACGGCGGACGGACGGCCAAATTTTTATTCGATTTTTGGATTCTGCGTACCTTGGAACGTAAACCATCAAATTTTGAGGGGGTGTTAAAAAAAATGTTTTCTTGGTCAATTCCAAAGGTTCATTATTGAAAATAATAAACCAAAATAAAATACTATTTAAAATTGGTGAAAAAAAACGATACTTTTATTTCGAGAGTTTTCGAGCTAGGTCGCTTTTGAAAATGTCAACCCTTAAGTTTCCCCCTTAAAAGTGACTGACATCAACCAAAAGCTTCGGGGCACAACTAGACCCCAAATGGAGCCCATATGCCAAATTTCATCAACATAAGTCCACGGTAACTAAGGACAGTGCCGCGTACAGCGTACGGCGGACGGACGGCCAAATTTTTATTCGATTTTTGGATTCTACGTACCTTGAAACGTAAACCAACAAATTTTGAGGGGGTGTTAAAATTTTTTTTTCTTGGTCAATTCCGAAGGTTCATTATTGAAAATGATAGACCAAAAACGGGTTCATTTCTATTGTAATATTAAAGATCGCGTAATAGGTAATAGGTAAAAGGTAATAATCTTATTTTATATTAGAGTTCAATAACTTCACAGGTAATACCTAAGTTACGTTGTTCAAGTGTCAGGGAACTTTCATTTTGACCGAAGATTGCCCTGGTTACATGAATACCAAGTGCACCAAATTTCATCACTCAGAGGTAATAAAGAAAGAAATTGTTGACGGGTTGTAGCTCAGAAAGGAACGGCGATGTGCAGAGGCACGTAATCGATGTTTAAGAGAGTCCACTCCAAGCGCCTACAACCGTGACTAGACGTTTTCAATATTCTTACAAAATGCTAATACTGTATTGTCTGGCTTGAGAAGAGCCTTGAGATGCGCTCTTTCCATTATGATAGTCATCAGTGGGATTGTAGTGCATAACTCTTCTCCGAAATGAGTATTTTGCTTCCTAACTTTCAGGAGGTCACAAACATGTGAGTGTTCCAGAATCAAAGACGCTGCAAATTATTACAGAACGGTTTGTTATTTTTCATCAATATTACCCACCAATCATATAGCGTAGGGTTAAAATCAAGTTTATTTTGACCGAAAGTTCCTGCCAGGTAAACATCGTCATCCCAAAGTTGTGGATGCCTTCAATTGATTTGATTCTTGTAGTTAACCCTAATTGGACCATGGTGTCACTAGTGTCACCGAAAATATCTCAGAACTGCACAGCTGTCCTAAGGTGTCACCGGAGTAACCAAAATTGCAATTTTAAATTTAATGGACAGCAGAATTTTTTGTGGGCTTACAGGAAGTCTTAAAATAGAGTTTTGACAAAAAATTCCAAAAAAGTCGGTGGAAATTTTTTTTCAAATTTTTGTCAACATCATTTTTTGATTTTTAATAATTGGGGGAAAAATAGTTCAAAAAATTCGGTTGTTTAATCATTTTTAAATTGCAATTTAAATCTACTTAATCTGGTGACACCTTGGGGCAGCTGTGGAATTCCTAAGACGTATTTGGTGACACTAATGACACCATGATCCAATTAGGGTTAAGGAAGCACAAGTGAGTCCCTTCATTACGAAATTTGGTTCTTGGTTTCTATGGAAGGCTAAATGTCTGACGTGAAACCCTATTCGAAGAAATGAACTGGTTCTTAACAACAACCTGTTAAGTTCTACAGAGCTCTGAGTGGTCTCATTCGATTCTAAAAATTCAATTATATTCTAAATCGGCGAAAAATAGTAAAACCGGCGTTTTGAAAATTACAGCCCCTATTTTTCACTCCTTAGAAGTGATTGACTCTAACCAAAAGCTTCGGGGCAAAACTAGACCCCAAGTGGTGCCCATACCGAATTTCATCAAAATCGGTCCACGGTAACTATAGAAAGTACCGCATACGGCTAACGAATGGAGCATTGATTTGCTATTCGATTTTGGTTTACTATTTTCAATAATGAACCTTTGGAATCGACCAAGAAAATAAATTTTTTAACACCCCCTCAAAATTTGATGGTTTACGTTTCAAGGTACGTAAAATCTAAAAATCGAATAAAAATTTGGCCGTCCGTCCGCCGTACTTTTGCCACTTAGCATTGACCGATTTTGATGAAATTTGGTATGTAGGCTCCATTTGGGGTCTAGTTGTGCCCCGAAGATTTTGGTTGATGTAGGTCACTTCTAAGGGTTCAAAAATGAATTTTGAAATTTGGAAAACGCCCTAACTTAAAAAAAGTTTGATGTAAAGGTATTGTTTTTCCTTCAATTTAAGATTCAATAGAATTTGTAGAATTTTTTGAGACCACGCGGAGCTCTGCAGGACCAACGTTAGCTCCCTACGAGAATTTAAGGGTTGGACGTACGATAAATCAGAAACACGAGTGTGAATCGCAAAAGAGGCCAAATCTCCGTTCAAATTGTAGTTGACCTAAATGCGACCGATGTTTTTCTTCATGGATGGTTGGTGGCTTTGCAGACGAGTGATCTATAAAACAATAAACCATTGTGTAATAATTTGCAGCGTTTTAAATTTGGATTCTTTAGGGTTGTCCAAAGCTCCTGGCCAATGAACTCGTCTTTTCGTTTGTTATTAATAGAGCTCGGCAAATATGCGAAATAAAACCTCAAAATATGCACGTAGATGCCCAATATATGCATTTGTACATATGCGCGAAAAAATCTGAAAATATGCCTTCAAAATATATGCAAGATAGTTGAACAATTGAATAATAAGTGGGAAACATAGACTTTTCAATACATAGTTACTTGTATTTATTCGATTTTTTTGTATGTTCATTTTTATACAAAATCATTTTATACAATTTTTACAATAGTTTTACTCAGTTTTTAGACAAAACATTTAATTGTTAAAATATGTTAGCTTGTACTACCAAGTGCTTTTCCAAATTTTCAGTTGTAAAAGATTTTCTCAAATCGTGCAATAATAGTTTCAAACGGGAGAATGACCGCTCCACATCTGCTGAGACAATTGGTAGATATTCAAAAGTCGCCACTTCTTGAGGAGTGTATGACCAATTGCTGGTGTTGGGTGAGTCGCCTTCCAACACTTTCGCCAACACAACGTCAGTTTTCCAGCCAGGATTTCGTTTGAGTACACACTCTAATTTTTCTCGAACGGTTTCACCTGTTTTTTCCGGGCCATGATAACGCCTCCTCATTAGAGGAAATAGCTGACAAAACTGGAAAATATGGCTTTTGTCAAGAGATGCCCATTATATGCACTTATACCAAAAACTGCGAGTATATGCAAGTATATGCACGATAAATTTAAATTTGGAGCGACAAAATGGCTTGAATATGGCATATTTGGGCTCCTTACAGCTTGGGCATATCGCAAAAAAAATATGCAAAATGCCGAGCCCTAGTTATTAAGAACATTTTGGTTAAAATTTGATATTTTGGCGAAACAATTACTTAAGTTATCGTCCGGAGTGACATACATGTTTGTATAAAAAACATCTTCGTATAATATATTTTTACAAACAAATTATTTTTGGAAAAAATTCTGGAATCGTTTTAAAATGTTCCTTGACAAATTTCAGTGGAAAAAATTTCAAAACGTCCGTGCTAAAAATTTTGAGTCTATAGCAATAGATTCTTTGAAAATTCGATAAAGCTGGAGGTGATCCCATTAGCTGAAACACTCACTGGAGCCAAAAACAAAAGTTGGACTAATTTCCGTCCTAGATTGCCCAACAAAGGGGAGGTAAACGACCCGAGAAACACCTGTGCCAGGTATACTCCAGCAAGGTGCCTTCGGGGATTCGGCTGATGAAGGGAATAAGGTCTCCGTGTGAGTAGGTCAGCGTCACCCTCTCTCTATGATTAATTCACAGCAAACATCCAGAGGCGCGGACCATTACGGCCCGTTATCCCATTCACCCTCGTGGAAGTCTCGTCCTGGCCTACTACCAGCCTCTGCCTTCCCCTTTCCATCTCCCGGGAAGACGAATCTCCTGAATGCACCGTCTCAAAAGGTCATTAGACGGACCGGGAAGCTCGGAATGGGCTTTCCGAGGGGCAGCAATTCGGGTCGACGAAAATGACGGAGATTCCCGCCGGAAGGTTTTGTGGTCGTTTTCATGCCTATCGAACGAAACCATATAGCTCGCCTGCCTACTTTTCTCAACTCGAAAAAAATCTCGAGTGGATCCTCGGAATTGCTCCTCTTCCCTTGCAGATTATATCAAGATTAGTCTTTGACAATAGGGTCAGTCGGTTTTGTTTTCAAGTTGATATTCTGTGATTTTATAATAATAAATTGACAATTTAAAAAATGGATCTTACAATAATATGGGTGACTTCGCCATTCATGACCATGATCATCGCCCGTGCGTTGCTCAAGACCATTTTGGTCTTTAACCCTTAATATCCTGAGGTATCTTTTAGGAAGTCCAATTTTTACCTGCAATAGCTTTTCCACTTCTAAACCAAAACTGATAGCCGTTGGCTGTCTTGATACTCCATCTTATTGATTGTGTAAGAAAACGTAATAGTAAAACCAACATAACTCAAAGAAAAACTAAATAATTATCGAGTTACTGACTGTAACAGGGCCTCATTTCTCACCTTGTAGGCTATTGGTACGGTTTCCTCATCAGAGATGGCGCCACTGTCTAAGGCAGCACAAATCCCATCATTCATGAACTGAACCTTCTCCACATCATTCCTTGGTTCTGTGCTTTAAGAAATAACAGACCCCAACATCCCACCAAGGATTTTCCCAATTCTTCTTTTTCTTCTTAAAAAAATGGGTTTATAGACAGATTCTGCTGCCACAGATAGCGCTACTGTGACCCTAGGAAAGATCATTCTTGAGCTGACACACTGTAATAGAGCCTTTTAATAAACATCTGCTAAAAATATTCTACTCATTTGTCAAAATATATCTAAATTTGATTTTAAAAATCCGAAAAAACAATTTTTTTTTTAATAAGTGGGAAATTAAGGGTTAAATATCACTGCAGTACCTACCTAATTTCAACGCCATACGGGCCTATATAATTAACAAGAAAGGAATTCTCAATTTTCTCTCAAAATTATACCACAACCCTCAGAGTGTCGCGAACTGCAGGGCTGCTGTTCAGGAAGAAACTCAGCTTTATTGATAACACTGATCATCTAACTTCCGTCCACCCTCAGTGGCCTACCAAATACTGTGTACAGAATTTCAGTTTCATAACAAGAAAACGCTGCAAATTATTACACAAAGGTTTATTACTTTTCTATATATAGAATTTCAGTTTCATAACAAGAAAACGCTGCAAATTATTACACAAAGGTTTATTATTTTTCTATATATAGAAAAATAATAAACCTTTGTGTAATAATTTGCAGCGTTTTCTTGTTATGAAACTGAAATTCTGTACACAGTATTTGGTAGGCCACTGAGAGTGGACGGAAGTTAGATGATCAGTGTTATCTATCTATGATCTATATATAGATCACCCGTCTGCAAAGAACACGGCTTTGCCCTTTTTACCACCAACCAACATGAAGAAAAACATTGATCGCATTTCGGTCAGCTAAAATTTGAACGGAGATTAGGCCTCTTTTGCGATTCACACTCGTGTTTCTGATTTATCGTACGTCCAACCCTTAATTTCTCGTAGGGAGCGAACGTATATCCGCGTGGTCTCTAAAAATTCTAAAAATGCATTACTATCTTAAAGTGATGGAAAAACAAACCCCTCACATCAAAATTTTTTTCAAAAAAGTTAGGTCGTTTTCAAAATGTCAATGTGTTTTTATTTTTCAACCCTTAGAAGTGACCTACATCGAATAAAAGCTTCGGGGCACAACTAGACCCCAAATGGAGCCCACTTACCAAATTTCATCAAAATCGGTCAATGCTAATTGAGGAACGGCGCACAGTGGGCAAAATGACCAATCTAGGTGGACAAAATTATTTTTTGGTCGGTTTTTTTCAAAATTGAATAAAAAGACGCTGATTACGGGAAAAATAATGAA
Organism: Apolygus lucorum; assembly: GCA_009739505.2. Lineage (NCBI taxonomy): Eukaryota > Metazoa > Arthropoda > Insecta > Hemiptera > Miridae > Apolygus > Apolygus lucorum. The sequence continues at coordinate 63,950,737 of CM019181.2, read as the reverse complement.
AAGCTTTCTTGACTTCAATGAAAGTAGACAAACGGTATATCATGATATTTTTCTACATGTTTTATCTTAAATTCTTGACATTATGATTAGGTACTGATTAATTACTTTGAGATTAATGACATTATTACAGTGTTAAACGGATATAACTCTGAAATATTGAATTTGAAAATATTATAGTCATGTTCTTATTTGACTTTGTAGAAGATTCAACTGTTGACGTGCTTGAAGTTGCTTCTTTCAAGATACGGCTTGTGGACCTGTCTTCTGCTGAGTAGAGAGCAGTGAGCGCCACTAAGCATAACTTTTCGGGACCAGCAGTCAACAATTCTTTCACTTTTCTTCTTTTTGTTTTATCGCTTGTGTCCTCAAACAGTTTTTCGGGACGCACAGTTGGATGGTTCATGATAGTTTGAGTAATTTTGTAAGAAATGACAACTTCAAACTCTTTCACACTCAGCCATGTCGAATATTTGTTGGAAAAAATGTCTTCTTTCCTATGGCTATTTTCCCACCTCTCTCCGATTTTTTGAAAAGTCTATCACAGCATTTTTGATCATTTTTAAATTTAATATTTCTGAAGAATCGTCGAGATTACCTAACCCCATCACATACCTAGTGAGGTTTTCGTGGCCATCTTTCTTCGTTAACTGTTTCCATTCCTCGACAAATTGATGGCGAGGAATCGTGATATTTATACCTGAAAATCCACCATTTTATTAAGTAACTCGGAAAACGCAAAAAAAAGGTAGTTGAATTCCGAAACTAGAACACTTAAAGAAAAGAAAAAAAATCGGATTTCCTTGGCAACTCTTGGCCGTGTGCTACTTTAACTCCAAGATGTCAATTATCATTTTTAGAAATACGGTATGGCGTATACTCATAAACATACAGTATCAGACACTATTTTTACAATTTTAGCAGGAAAAATAGTACTTACTCCTTTCAATGGTTTCCATTATTGCCGACACCAAGCCTGGAACGATTCTGCCTACAACTAACTGCAGCGTAGACGAGAAAAGTTGGGGGTTCATAGTAGCTGATAAACGATCTTATTCGAACAGGAAACGGCGACACTTTTGATCGAACTTTCTACAGCCATTGAAGGTTTTGACGATGTAATATTAACGTTTTGGGATTTGCGAACTCATTTCTAATATTAGTCATTACTAATATTAGAAATGCCCATGTTTTGACTTGACTTTTGTCCACCTAGATTGGCCATTTTGCCCACTGTGCGGCGGACGGACGGCCAAATTTTCTCTCGATTTTTGGATTCTACGTACCTTGAAACGAAAATCAACAAATTTTGAGGGGGATTTTAAAAAAAATTCTTGGTCGATTCCAAATGTTCATTATTGAAAATAGTAAACCAAAAGGGATGAATGTATCGCTCGCATCAGTGATTGGACCTTCTCTCGGTCACTTTGAGTGGCCCTAAAGTACCTACTCCGTTCCAAATTTCAGTGCCACTACAGATCCCTCCCGATCACTTTAATTGACCCCAAAAATACTATGAACCAATTTCCACTGCTCTACAGAAGAGATATAAGCTTTTGTTGTGTCAGCGTGTTGTCGAGTAAAAGCGAATGTCTTCTCGACGGTTTGTGGATTTATATTGGTCCCTACTCAACAAGGATGCAGGATGGAGATGCACTGTCTGCCCGGCGCGTTTCCGCTCTACCGTTTGCAGGAGTGCATGTTAATTTACTCAGCCGCTTTCCTCGGCGCGATAGCCGCACACCGGAGGTGGTACATTTATCTAGTGGCTAGTTGGGGAAGACAACTCCTAGGTAAGATGGGATTAGAGATCGGCGCCCTGAGGCGAACCGAAGTCTCCAAGGAACTTGGGCTTCCAAATGAGACGAATGAACAAGTCGAATTGTTGTGTTTGAATGCATCAGGAGGAAGCCCTGAGTTGTCCTTTTATATTACTGTTGACAAGGTAAATGGAGATTGGAGGAGGGTGACGTCAGATGACGTGTTCTACCCCTGTACCACTCCACCTACCAGCACGAAGAGTCACTCAGGGGTTCCCCTTACGTCCTTTATTGGAGAACTAACATATACGAGTAAATGGAACATTACACCTTTTACTAATATTTGACTTCAGCATGATCAGTGTTCTCGAGGTCATACATCCTTGCCAGGAACTTTATTGTCGATTTTCAAGAAATCCCATTGAAGTAGGTGTAGTCACACCGGTAGACCTACACCCGACAGTTAACAGATTTCATAGATCTTTCTCTACAGAAGAACAAATAGATTTCTACTACCTAATTTCGAACTTATTTCTCCTCCTCTACGCCAAGTTACATTTAACCCTTGAAATCACTTCTTTTTTATAAATTCATTTGTAGGGTTCAAACTTTTAATTCCAATACATCAGAACTACCTATTTGATATATTGTTATTTCCAAAACATTGGAGAATCATTCCCCCAGTAAGTTGCCAATATGGTACCTACTTTTGAATTCAAAAAACTCATAGCGATTTTTTTCTTAGCAGCACCTTTTGAGGCCAAAACTTACTCAATTCAGTAAGTGAGTAAATAATTTTTTCAAATTTTGGACTCCAAAACGTCTGCCAAGTTGGGTTGAGCCGTACAGCTCGGGACTTTGAATGATTGATTCTATAAAAAGAATGTTTTAATTATCCAATTGACATTCAAGTCGAATCTATCGTCCCAAAAAAGATTCGATTTAGCACGGAGTTCTACCGTGAGGCGAATGGGCGATTAGACCAACCGCTTTCAACGTCAGACACCTGACGGACGACATGATAATGAGTTGGAGATTCATCCTCTGTCTGAGCCTCCCCCACTTGAGCGGTGTTCAAGGTTCCGTAAAACTCCCACAACGCAAAACGTCCGACGGTTTTCAGCTTTCAACAGGAAGGACTTTCACTTTTATTTGTACTCTTTTGTGGAAAATCAAAACGACGAGATAGAATTGGCAGCCGCTTAACTGGGGCCTCAGCGAGAAAATATATTTCTGCTTATAATTGAAGGGTCCAGGAAAAAAACTGACTAAGTCACTTTTCCTTAAAAACGAGAAAACTCATTTTGAAAGTTTGAAACGCGATTGTGTTTGACAAGATGCAAATAAAAAATTGAAATAAGTCTTATTATGCATTAAAACATCTATTGAAGTGTTCCACAAAATGTTGACGCTATTATTATACTACTTACTTGTTAAAAAATTCAAATACTGAGCAAACCCCCCAAAAAACAGGGAAAGAACCGACGATGTCAATTCTCGTCCAATGGAGAAAAAATATGTTTTTTCTGTTCGAACGTCGTTTAATTATATTACAGTGGTAAATAAAAAACATATTGTTTAGTAATGCATGCATTGCAGGGGACGTCCCATTGGATAAGCATTAGATCAGTTTAACCAGTTGGTAAGCGATAAAACTGTTTCACTCGAAGTAATTTATTTATTACTTTAGACAAGAAATTGTGACCCCCCCCCCCACCTCACCATTATCCACCTTAACATTTCTAGCGGCGTGGGAGCCTCGAATCTGAAGAGCATTTTAAAATCCATGATCTACGATACCCAACATGCGAATTCGAGTTCACCTCCCCCCCCCCCCCCCTTCCACTCACCAATGGTGCCAGTCTGGCACCAAAGCGGAAATACGTCTTAACATTGAAGTTCCATCTATTAGTTTTAATAGGCAGTCCATCGAGGTTAACGTCCGTATTCAAGGTGAAACACAAAAAAAAACCCACGAAATATGCGGTTTATGGTGTCCTGGCACCATGGTGGCACCACTATTAGTTCCATGGTGGCACAGAGAATAATTCATGAAAATCCAGAGGTATAATGAGAATTTTTCCTCAATTTCAAAGGTTGGGTACAATTAGTAAGCAGTAAAGGAACCGAAATATTGAAAAATCGGATATTTTGTGAATATTATACCCCCACCCATCCCCTCCCCTTGCAAATTTTGGTACTCTGGTAAAATCATGTACAACTCGGAAGTTATTTGAGTCAAACAAAAAAAGAAACACGCAAATCGGTTGGAAATTGAGGCCTGGGAAGATTTTACAAGATTACCCCCGCAAACGCAAGTTTTTTGAGCATTAACCCCCCCTTAAAAAGCAAAATTCAAAACTCCGACACCGTAGTGCACAACTAGATAGTTTTTCGCGTCGAAGAAGAAAAGAACCACGAAAATCGGTTGAGAACTAAGGCCTGGGCAGACGACACAATATTATGCCCAAAAACGCACGTTTTTTGAGCATTAACCCCCCTTTCCCCCCTTAAAAGGCAAAATTCGAAATTCCGGCGACGTAGTGCACAACTAGATAGTTTTCCGCGTCGAACAAAAAAAGAACCAGGAAAATCGGTTGAGAACTAAGGGCTGTGCAGACGACACAAGATTTTGTCACACACACACACACACACACACACACACACACACGCACAGACATACACCTATGGTTTTTTTTCGCGGATTTGGATTCAGAATGGTCTAAAACGGATTACTGTGTGGTTATTTTTTTTCTGTTGAGTGTTGTCCAACTTCACCCCAGATCGATCGCATAAGGACGCCCAAGTCTTACTGTGGGACGTCCTAAAAAAGCAAAAATTAAATTTTAAATTCTGACGAACGTAGGTAGAGGTGTTTTGCTTCCTCACTACCGAAGGTAGGGAAGCTTTGTATTCGTGAAAGAAGTGAAAAAAAAAATGTCCTCCAAAATCAAAATTTCCACTTGCTTTTTGCGTTTTACAGCTTCCCGAACAATTTTGGTTCCGTGTCTGTCTGTCTGTCTGTCGGTCTGTCGGTCTGTCTGTCTGTCTGTGGTCAATCCTTGTCCCGGGCAAAACTATACTAACCTGAGGTCCGATTTTGATGAAATTTTCAGGGATTGTGCGGGTTAGGTCCTAGACAGTCCCCTATAAATTTCAGCACCTTCGGATCAATAGGAGCGAGTGCGCATGCGCAAACGTGAATTTCCTGGAACCTCGGTTTCTCGGTTTCTAATGAACCGATTTTGCTCAAATTTGGAGGTTAGTTAGGGACTAACTTCTAAGAGACACCCTGTAAGTTTCAATCAAATTGGTCAAGCAATAGCCGCTGCGCATGCAATGGAGAATGCTGAAGGCGCCTGAGTGATCACTGATCAGCTGAGTGAGCTCCAAGGCCATTTTCTCTCCTGTTGAACGCAGGAAGCTGAAATTTGAGAGGCAGGGTCAATGGAGAATGCTGAAGGTGCCTGAGTGGTCACTGATCAGCTGAGTGAGCTCCAAGGCCATTTCCTCTCCTGTTGAACGCAGGAACCTGAAATTTGAGAGGGCGGGTCAATGGAGAATGCTGAAGGCGCCTGAGTGATCACTGATCAGCTGAGTGAGCTCCAAGGCCATTGTCTCTCCTGTTGAACGCAGGAAGCTGGAATTTGAGAGGCAGGGTCAATGGAGAATGCTGAAGGTGCCTGAGTGGTCACTGATCAGCTGAGTGAGCTCCAAGGCCATTGTCTCTCCTGTTGAACGCAGGAAGCTGGAATTTGAGAGGCAGGGTCAATGGAGAATGCTGAAGGTGCCTGAGTGGTCACTGATCAGCTGAGTGAGCTCCAAGGCCATTTCCTCTCCTGTTGAACGCAGGAACCTGAAATTTGAGAGGGCGGGTCAATGGAGAATGCTGAAGGTGCCTGAGTGGTCACTGATCAGCTGAGTGAGCTTAAATATTACAGTGGAAGAAAGATAAAGAGGGAGAGGGAGCAAAAACCTTTTCAAGGTAGGTATGTCACATTTTAGCCATTAGGCTCTAAGCGGAAATCATCCGGGGGTGCAGGGGGCGAAGCCCCCGCCGAGGCGCGCAGCGCCGAGTTTTCGCCAACTGATTCTATACGTCCATGTTACAATGAGTGAGGAAGCTATACTGCCCACCCAACTTGGCAGACGTTTTTTTTTCCTGGTAGCCTTCTGAACTGTTTTCACCATCTGAAGCAAAAGAAAACCATTCCCACTCATTAGGTATCGAATTCATTTTTTAAGGATTTACAAAAAAAGTACATCATTTTTTGGAAGTAAGAGCTCGACCATACTTACAGACATCACTCGTGCCGAAGTTTTGAGAAAAATTTGACCGCAGCTGGGCCACAAAATTTCAGGAGGCTCATTGTATTGCGGTAGGTACTTTGGTAAACATAAACACAGAACTATTTCGAGAAACTGGAAAAAAACTGTAGAACACACTCGTTGAAGGGAGCAATACGGAACTGATAAGAAATGTTGTGAATCACAGAGGCAAGGTAGTGAGGACCACCTGTTGCGCTGTTGGGGGTTCAGTCAAGGAACAGTGACATCGTCGGTTCTTTCCCTGTACACCAAAAACTCCAAGCCTTATAACTTCCGACTACTTCGGTTTTTCCTCTTTTTCTAGTTACTAAAATGAAGAGCATCATTTTCCGAGTTCAACGATATAAAAAACTCGATTTGTGAAAAAAGTGACTTAGTCGGTTTTTTCCCTGGACCCTTCAATTGTATACCTCCCTCGAATGTTCTTGTTACGAACAAAGTATACCTACCTACCAGATTGGAGACTAGTAATAATAAAAATTTGTTTCCTCAGCTCAAGTTGGAGAAGTATTGGGTCTGATGAAGCATATTAAGAACCATCCAAATCAATTTCAGTTTTTAAGAAAATTTATTAATAAAATTAATGCCAATTTTCTTTTGTACTTGTACAAATTCACTCAAATTTCATCTTATATCAAATTTTGCGTTAGGTACCCTTATAGTTGTATGTACCTTTAGGATTCCCTAATAAAGTGGCCACCCCTTTACAAAAAAAATGATTTCCTCGACTAGTAATATTACTATATTACTCGTCAAACCGAACAATCAGTAAATTAATGAGATATCAGTTATTATTAGGTACTCATCGAACAGAGCGGTCTTTTCAGCAGGAGAACGTCCAGTAGGTGAGATGTTGCCTCCAATTTAAGAATGATGGCACTTCGGGAGGCTGCAAAAAAAATGAAATAAATTTAGAATTTCCCTCAGGAATTTTCTCTGCAGCTTCCTCGAAATGTCTGTCGGATGATGGAGTGACGAAATGTTGTTAAATTACCTCGAAGTGAGGGTAGTGGGGTGACTGCGTCTTCCAGTGGCCGATCCTCCACATCCGTCGATCTTTTCTTGATCCGGGAGATACGAATTATGATTTGAATGAATGTTCAAAAACTAAATTTCTTCCACTGAGGAAATGACTGTTGATGGCTGACGATCCGCACGTGGCGTGGCGACAATCGAACCGAATCCCAACCGGTGGGCTCTTTAGGAGAGTTTAGGTACCTGTACCTCCTTGTCTTAGGAAGAAGAGGGGCATCCATCCGGGGTAAACATCCCACAAACAACAACAAATAATATCCTTCTGATATCATTACAAAACAATAACTGGAACAGGAACGCCTACCTGCATTGATGGAACCTCTGTTTCCGAGCATAATTACCTCTCAAGATGTTATACTTTTCTTGTAAGTTGAACAGAGCCCTACAGTCGGCGCATCTGTCCAATACGCAGTCTTTCGACCATATTTCAGATTATCTCCGTAAAACCAACGACCGGGCAGTAGTTATATGTGATAAGAAGATTATCCGGTGATACTCCCTTATCGAGGTGCACAATCTGGTAAAGGACGGTGAGAGAATGTTGACCCCTCGTTGCTGCCTCGGTTCAAGTAAGGACTAAGGATACCGTGTTACGAAAGATGGCAAGCGGACTGTGGGAACCAACCTGAGCAGTACAGCACGACCCCGCTCCCTTCTCAGGGACCCCAACTTGGTTGAATTTCTGCGAGGGTTGCGATATCCGATCAAGGTTTCAAGACTTCGATTCAATCAATAAGAAGAAATCATGATGGATTGAAAAACGGAAATACAAATGAGCCCACAATCGTCTCCACCTACAGCTGTTGAGTAAAAGCGGAAAACCTACCTACTTTTCGAGAGGTGTTTCTTTTGCTTCCGAGTCTACCAAGGTAGCGGAAGCTTTGTTTTCACTATTCAAGGTTGAAAAAAAAAAGTTCTCCAAAATCGAAATTTCCACTCGCGTTTTACGTTTCAGGCCTTTCTAAACAATTTTGGTTCCGTGTCTGTCTGTCATGAAATCCTGGACACAGCCATAACTTCTTCAATTCTCATCCGAGTTCGATGAAATTTTCAGGGATTACACGGATTAGGTTGTAGATGGTCCCCAATGAAAATCATTACCCCCGGACTGATAGTAGCCACTGCGCATGCGCAAACGTGAATTCCTTGTTACAGCCATTACTTCCAAATGTGACAATTTTTAGATGAAAATGTCAGGGATTATGCGGATTAAGTTTTAGACGGTCCCCTATGAAAATAATCACCCCCAGACTGATAGTAGCTGCTGCGCATGCGCGAACGTGAATTCCTTGTAACAGCCATAACTTCCACATTTTTAATCCCATTTCGATGAAATTTTCAGGGATTATGCGGATTATGTTGTAGATGATCCCCAATGAAAGCCATGGGGTACAAATGACAGTAGCCTCTGCGCATGCGCAAACGTAAAATCCTAGTAACAGCCATAACACTTACATTTATCATTCGAATTTGATGAAATTATCTAGGATTGTTAAGATTGGCGTGTAGATGGTCCCCTATTAAAATTATCACCCCCAGACTAATAGTAGTTGCTGCGCATGCGCAAACGTGAATTCCTTGTAACAGCCATAACTTCTACGTTTTCCTTCCGATTTCGACGAAATTTCTCAGGATTGTTCAGATTAGCGTGTAGATGGTCCTCTACATACATTGGTCATACACCCCCACCACAATTCGATCACGGATCAAATTCTCTTTTTCTGCCGCATTGAAATCACAGCACGCAGCTTGAGTCTTCAATTCAATTAAAAAAGAATCAAAGCTCCTTCCTTCACCCTGAACGATCTTATTAATAAAGAGATATCTCTCATACACAGAGTTCTTCCTGTTTTGACAGAGTGTATCAAAAGCTTTGATAACTTGGACATAGCTCGACTTTTCAGTCAGCCCCAGCGTATTGAACACGTCAATTCCTCTACGACCAAGACGAGTCATCATAACACCAACCTTCACTTCGTCCTCACACAAAATTAACTCCTTCCCAGCCAAATAAAAGTTCAATTGCTGTTTGAACACATTCCAGTCCTTTCCAAGGTTTGGAGAATCAAAATCGACTGCCGACGGCATCATGCTTGAAAGTCCACTCATTTTCACTCAGATTTTCACTTCTGACACCATGTACGAGGGCAACACTAAAATAATAGGTACTGCTTGTTCAGAACTCTTGTTTAATAAAAATATCAATTTGTCTACAGCAACACTCATGTCATGATTAGGCAATTATACAATAACGCTGCCATCTTGATGAGGCCAATGCCTCCTAAACACAGTACCAACCTTACAATGAGGGTAGTGGAAGGTACTTAGAGACTGATATTTCGCATCGCATTTGATGCATCGGATCATCTACATAATCGGGTTATGGATAAGAGGAAGCTATGTGCCACACCCACTTGGCAGATGTTTTTAATCTCCCATCAATGTACATTATACAAGGAGTTTATAATTTGGGTAGCAAATCTTTCACAAAGTTCCTCCTTGAAATTTTGTTGCTTCTGACTTGTTCTCCATTTATGTAGAGCAAAAAGATCTGCTAGGTTCGGTGGGCAGCAGAGCTTCCTCTCGAGGAATAACAGCTTTTTCACGGACAAATAGAACCGATTGGCGTGAAAATTATTGAATGTAATGTTATGGAGCGTCAACTTTGTACATTATAATAATCATTATTGATTTCAAGCAAAGATACGATTCACTACTGTGTTTCTAACTCCTGACCGGGAAGTGATCAGAACATGACTGTAAACCGCTTAAACTTTCATAGCATAGGAACAAAAGTTTGAGCAACCACAAGGGTTTATTATTTTCCTGTATAGATCACCCATCTGCAAAGATCACGGCTTCTTCCGGCCTCTCTAAGGACCTGGGGTAGGTAAGGAGAGGAGGGTTCGATCCTTTAATCAAAGGGATAATATTATATTCCGATAAAATCTACAATAATACGATAGTTTCATTCGTTTCTAAAATTTGAACACTATCTTAAATTGATGAAAAAAGTCATGGAAATTTCATTTCAAGTAGGTAATTAATTATCCTTATTAGTAAACGGCTGGGCCTACAGATCTCTGGGTTCTTGAAAGTTCTAAACTACCCAATTAAATTACCACTACAATAAACATCTCGAGCTAGAACGTTTTGAAAATGTTTTCCCCAAATCTCACCCCTTACAAGTGACTGACAATAACCAAAATCTTCGGGGCACAACTAGACGTCAAATGGAGTCCACATACCAAATTTCATCAAAATCGGTCCTGGGGAACTGGACAAAGTGCCGGTACGGTAGACAATTTTTTATTCGATTTTCGGATTCTACATACCTTGAAACGTAAACCATCGAATTTTGAGGAGGGGTAACATCTTTTTTCTTGCTCAATTCCAAAGATTCATTATTATTTTAAATTTAGAAATAATAATCAAAACTAGAAACCAAAACTGGCTGTGGCTCCTCCTATCCAAGACACAAAGTGTGAATGGATAATCCTGCAAAATCCAAGTATCCTCCTCCAAATTCATGCAAAATCGGACATGATGAGAAAATTGCATGAGCAGAGGCGGCGATGAAATTTATAGTGGTCACCTGAGCCCTAAATCTGAAAATTCAATCGATAGGTTTCGGGCTGTAACCTGGTATAGTTTTCCCCGTTACAAGGATTTGCTGACACACAGTGTATGACAGTTAAAATGGCACAGAATCCTAATTGTTCAGGAAGGTCTAATTGAAGTAAGGATTTTTCATATGAAGTAAGGAATTTTTGGTCATTTTTGGTCATTGAAATTGGTAAGGGATTTTTGGTCATTGGAATTGGTAAGGAATGTTTGGTCATTGGAATTGGTAAGGGATTTTTGGACACTTTTAGTCATTGGAATTGGTAAGGAATTTTTGGTCATTTTTGGTCATTGGAATTGGTAAGGAATTTTTGGTCATTAGAATTGGTAAGGAATTTTGGTCATTTTTGGTCATTGGAATTGGTAAGGGATTTTTGGTCATTTTTGGTCATTCGAATTGGTTAGGGATTTTTGGTCATTGGAATTGGTAAGGAATTTTTGGTCATTTTTGGTCATTGGAATTGGTATTGGATTTTTCATGTGAAGTAAGGAATTTTTGGTCATTTCATGGCACAGAATCCTAATTGTTCAGGAAGGTCTAAAACCTAAAATGTGACAGATATTTTCTGTTTCAAACCTCCTATCTTTCATTTGAAGTAAGGATTTCATGTGAAGTAAGGAATTTTTGGTCATTTCGGTGGCATACTTACAATTTCAAAATAACCATGACCGTTTTAGTGACTAAGAACCCATTTGCTGAACTAAGTTCTTATAATTGCACGCAAGAGTCACAATAATTGAAACTTATGGTAAATTTGTTGTTTATTGTTTCAGATTATGGACGGTAGAGCGACCCAGAGGCCAAGGCTCGAATTATCAGGCTGTGAGGAGGACATGCAGGGAGCGAGGGTGCCTGTACGAAGACCCAGAATTCCCTCCCAGCCCGAGGTCCCTGTACAGACACAAGAAACCCCCTTTGCAACCAATCGTGTGGATGCGGCCTCATGTAAATATCATACACTTTTTTAGTTACCTACCGATCCGTCACGTTTTGGTTCTTTCACTCCACTCATTTACTACATTTTTGAGCATGTTAATAATTAACATAATAATTATTATGGTTGCCCACTCCGTGGAAGTCTTCAAGAACAACCTACTAGGAAAGACCGGTTTTGCACGTTTATGATAACACCCAGCAAAATCAAGCAAGCAAGTAATACAACTACTAGGTAATAGGAATCTGGATTATTCAAATTATGGAACATACACCTCTTCAGGGAGGGGGAAGTATTTTGACATCTTAAGTCTTTACTTTGGCACATGTATAAACGAAAACACAATACGGATCGTTCCTGGTATTAAATGAATGGGGTTAGTTCCGCTAGTTATAAGAATGCAATTATTATCTACGTATCTTATTGGAGAATCCGTCGTAACCAGCAAGTCGAGTACAGGAGGCGAGCGCTTTCGATGTAAGGACATCATCTTCAGGCCGTCGAGGGAGTACTAAAGTTTGTCAGTCCTTTGTTCTATTTATATAGTCTGGGTGAAAGGGAGGAGATAGGCTCACTCACTCACTGCTTGGGGTTGCCATTGGAAAAGAGTTTCAGGCTCTGATGGCTTATACTCTCCCTCTTTCGAGGCCCCTTTATGTTAAAAGAGGATTCCGCCGGCTACCCCACTTCAGAGTTTGTAAATCTTTTGCTGAGATCAGCAAATTTCTTTATGCGTTTCCACGAAATTAGACGCAAAGATGCGCGCTCCACTATGTGGTGACCAAATGCTTCTGTTCTGGATCTCCAGAATCGGTCACATCTGCACAAGAAGTGTTCAGCTGTGTCTTCTTCTTGTTCGCATGGACACATTGATGAAATACGACTGTCCATGATATTCAGCATTCTTCGGAAGTCGTAATGTCCCGTTAGAATGCCTATCATTAGCCTGATGGTGTTTCGACTTTTTGAGGTCAACCATGTTTTGCATCATACGAGGTGATGAGCATTCTGGTCTGTCTGTATCTATCAGTTTCTTTAGACCATAGTTTATTAAGGTCTTGGGATTCCCATTTTTTAACCTTTTCTTTACAAGCATTCTTCGAAATGCCGATCACTGGTGAGGGTCCAATGAAATTATTAGGATGAGGAGATAGGATCAGAAAGGAAAGGGGGCCACCTGTAACAAGACCACGTGGTGAAAGGTTGTTTGTCTGTCATGTCAAGTGAAAGGGAGAGATAAAACTAATCCTATTAGCTATCGTATTAGGATCGTTCCTGGGTAAATTAGAAGGTGGGAGCAACTACCTGCGTTTCGAAACTGGAGGTTTTTAGGTAGTTTTTTAAAATCAAATTCAACATTTCTCTTAAAAACAACTCACCATACCAACAACCACCAACAAAATCAATTAAACGCTTGCATACGAGTCTGCAACACATTGGGACTTGCAACACATGTCTTTACTTTTTCCCGCCCCCTTCACCCGTCTACCTACCTATAATAATATGCTTTCTCAATAATTGTTTGTTGACGAGTAACAAACTCTTACCGCGAGTGTTTTTTATAGTTCTTTTAACTCAGGGGTATAATTATCTCAGTTTCTTCCTTAATTACAGCGGTTTTGGCAGTATATAATATATGCATAAATTTAGGACTTTCCAACGAATGGTGAACGATTTTTCTACGAACACGAATGACGAAGATAAAGTTCCGTAGCAACGACTTGGTTATAAGTGGATATCATTAAAAAAATTCGTGACGTTTTTTCGTTTATGTGCCAAAGTTAAGACATAAAATGTCAAAAAAGTCCCGAAAAAGCGTCACAAAATTTTGTCACGAACATTTTTAATGATTTCTACTTACAATCAAGTCGTTGTACGGAACTTTATCTTCGTCATTCGTGTTCGCGGAAAAATCGTTCACCACTCGTTGGAGAGCCCTAAATTTATGCATAAATTATATACTGCCAGAACTGCTCTAAATATGGGAGAAACTGAGATATACCCCTGAGTTAAAAGAACTGTAAACAACATTCGCTGTAAGAGTTTGTTACACGTCAACAAACAATTGTTGAGAAAGCATGTAAATATAGGTAGGTAGCGAACGTAGACATAAAATGTCTCAATTTGTTGCAGACTCGTATACAAGCGTTTGCAAAAATTCACTCTTTGCACAAGTGTTGTGTCATTAAACATTTTCTTAACTCATTGGTCCTGAATATTAATAATAGTAACTACCTATAATTAGAGTTTCTTCATTATTATTTTTTTCAATAGCTGAAGTTCTTGTCTTTTTACCATACCCAATCTGAGATGGGGTCCAGGCATTTCCTCTAAATACTAAGGAAGATCCTTATATCGCCCCAAATGTGAACTACATGAAAATATAGAAAACTCCAGCTGTTTTGTTTATTTTGTTCAGGAAATGTGTCAACGACCCAGGTTTAACACGGACGGCGGCTCGCAAAGTGACGTCGAACAAGGTGAACTGGGTGACGCGTGGTTCATCGGCGCCGTGTCCTCCCTCACCCTCACACCGCGCTTCCTGGACAGGATCGTTCCTCCTGACCAGTCCTTCGACACCACCGCCAACTACTGCGGTCTATTTAGGTAGAACCTACCTTAACTATCAATCTTTTAGGTACCTATAATGAACATCCTACCTAAAAGTTTACTTACATTGTCACTCTGAAGAGATGGAAATGACCTGAAACAATCTGAAGAGATGGCAATATCCTGAAACAATCAGGAACTTCGTTTGTTAGTAAAAATACCAAAAACCTGGGGCAAAGATCAAATTCAAATTCTTGAAAATGTTTAAGAAGTTTCAATCGGTATTTTATAAAAAATTTAATAACAATAATATTTATTGCCAAAGACACTCATATTAACATAATATCACAGAGTAGAGCAACAAGTCATAAATAAGTCATAAGTAAAGTAGGCAGGAGTAAGGCTATGGTTTTTAAGAAAGGAATTCGGTAACTTTATAAAATTCATGGTTAATACGGTAAGCTTTTAGTTGTCTTTTGAACATCGGAAGAGTAAAATTGCTGATAATTTTTTGTAGAAATTGTGTATAATGGTTGTAGAGTCAATAAACTGAGACTGTTACTGACTTGAGTCTGTATTCAAAACCACGCTTGAAAAATTCAAGGTGGTGCTCGGGAACTCGCAGCATGCAAGAGCCAAATCTCGTGTCGTACGTGTGGTCAATTTTGCAAAGGCTAAATAGCCCTTGACTTCTAGTTATGAAGCATAATGCTTCGTAGATGTACAGCGAAGGGAGAGATAGAAGCCCTTCTCTACGAAATAGTCCACGACACGAAGAATTTGGTGGATGGCCAAGCAGTATTCGGAGGGCGCGCTTCAGAATTTTGAAAATTCTTTCTAAATTGCTGGGGCTCATCCAAAAACGAATTCCATAGCGTGCCCTTGAAAGGAAAATCCCATGGTATGCAGTGAGCAAAGTTTTCCTCGATACGACAGGCCGAAGCTTCCGAAGGCAAAAACACACGCTGCTCAACTTAGATTGGAGGTCGGTGACATGGGTGTGAAAGTTGAGGTGCTCGTCAACTCGAACACCCAGGAAGCTAGCTGAGGATGAGAAGAGGCGATCAATTACATCGCCAGTCAACGTAATTGTAGGAGTGGGGGCTCCAAGGTTCCGCGGTCGAAACCAGACACATTTTGTTTTCTGCATATTCAGAAGAAGGTCATTTTGGCTTATCCACTTCTCGAGATCAGTGAACTTTTCCTGTAGAGTGCAGATGCAGTGAGATAGACTTGCCACTAACTAGAAAGTTAGTATCGTCTGCAAAGTTGACAGCTTGCACGGAGGGTCCAGTCAGAATATCTGGGAGATCGATAACCAGAATCAAAAATAGCGTAGGGCCGAGCAGGCTACCCTGTGGTACCCCTCTTAGCGCAATGTTTGACGAGGACAAATTTTTGTTTATAGAATTTATTTCTAATGTGAATTTAGTAATGAAACTCTTTTCATTATAGACGAACTGATTGCCTTCCTGCCCTGGGCACCGTTAAGCCTCAGAACCAATCAGTAACCAACTTTAAATCCCTTGATACCCTTTTTTAGGACGTCCCACAGTAAGACTTGGGCGTCCTTATGCGATCGATCTGGGGTGAAGTTGGACAACACTCAACAGAAAAAAAAATAACCACACAGTAATCCGTTTTAGATCATTCTGAATCCAAATCTTCGAAAAAAACCATAGGTGTATGTCTGTGTGTGTGTGTGTGTATGTGTGTGTGTGTGTGTGTGTGTGACAAAATCTTGTGTCGTCTGCACAGCCCTTAGTTCTCAATCGATTTTCCTGGTTCTTTTTTTTTCGACGAGGAAAACTATCTAGTTGTGCACTACGTCGCCGGAATTTCGAATTTTGCCTTTTAAGGGGAGGAAAGGGGGGGTTAATGCTCAAAAAACGTGCGTTTTTGGGCATAATCTTGTGTCGTATGCCCAGGCCTTAGTTCTCAACCGATTTTCATGGTTCTTTTCTTCTTCGACGCGAAAAACTATCTAGTTGTGCACTACGGCGTCGGAATTTTGAATTTTGCTTTTTAAAAGGGGGAAAGGGGGGGTTAATGCTTAAAAAACGTGCGTTTGCGGGGGTAATCTTGTAAAATCTGCCCAGGCCTCAATTTCCAACCGATTTGCGTGTTTCTTTTTTTGTTTGACTCAAGTAACTTCCGAGTTGTACATGATTTTACCAGATACCAAAATTTGCAAGGGGAGGGGATGGATGGGGGGATAATATTCACAAAATATCCGATTTTTCAATATTTCGGTTCCTTTACTGCTTACTAATTGTACCCAACCTTTGAAATTGAGGAAAAATTCTCATTATACCTCTGGATTTTCATGAATTATTCTCTGTGCCACCATGGAACTAATAGTGGTGCCACCATGGTGCCAGGACACCATAAACCGCATATTTCGTGGGTTTTTTTTTTTTTTGTGTGTTTCACCTTGAATACGGACGTTAACCTCGACGGACTGCCTATTAAAACTAATAGATGAAACTTCAATGTTAAGACGTATTTCCGCTTTGGTGCCAGAGTGGCACCATTGTTGGCGTTGGTGGGGGGGGGGGGAGTGAACTCGAATTCGCATGTTGGGTATCGTAGATCATGGATTTTAAAATGCTCTTCAGATTCGAGGCTCCCACGCCGCTAGAAATGTTATGGTGGATAAGGGTGAGGTGGGGGGGTGTCACTATTTCTTGTCTAAAGTAATAAATCAATTACATCGAGTGAAACAGTTTTATCGCTTACCAACTGGTTAAACTGATCTAATGCTTATCCAATGGGACGTCCCCTGGAATGCATGCATTACTAAACAATATGTTTTAATTTTATTGGCTTCGGTGAAAACCATTCAGCCGTGTTACAACTTCTTTGTAAAATTAAAAATATTAACTCAATACTTCAAAATAAAGTAGAAATTAATAGTTCAAAACCAACATATGAAAATTCAAAGTGAGTATTCAATTCTGTCCAGGTAGTCATTAAGAGACACTTACACTTCCAATTGCTCTAGTGCGACGAGTGTGTCTAAGTTGTAGGGGTTGGTGACGTCTCTTGGGATGGATGAGAGGAGGATTTTCTGTCCGCTTCATATTCAGGACATTCCAAGATGACGCGTGCCATGGTTTCCTCTTCCCCTGAGCAGTGGGGGCAATTTGGCAGTGTAAGTAGATCAAAAAAGTCTGCCAAGTGGGTGTGGCACATAGCTCCCTCGTATCCATATCCCGATTATACAGGGTGTCTACACATTGGATGGGCATAACTTCAGGGTTCGATTTTACAAGGTATTTCCAACAAAAATGTCTCATAGCAATTTTCTTTTAACCCACTCAAAATTCCTTTTTTTTCACTTTAAAGTTTTTCTTCGCGTTTTCGACCTTACGGCACTGATATGGTCATAACTCCCTTATTTCTCCTGAAAATTCGATTCTGACTTCACTGTTAGAAAGAGCGTTAAATTCCTAAGCTACCTAGTGCAAAATCAAAATATTTCAGCAATAAAATAGTTCCAAAAAATCAAGTGTTTTTCACTTGATTTCAAGCCAACTTTAAAAAATTTTCTAAACTTGACTTTCTTCGACCAAAGTTTTCCCTCTAAATCCCTGCCCATTTCGATGGGCGCTCTTCGGAGAAAACATGCTCGAATTGTCAGCTTTTCAACGGTATAACAATTTTTCTTTTTAAAATTCAAATTGGAAGAGTAAATGAAGTTTGAATGTCAAAAAACGTGTGTTTTACATGCAAATCCAGTGTTTCAAGCGGTTTATGGTCTCCCTCGATCTCAAGACGGCTTGACGATTTTGGTATTAAAAAAAATACCGGGTTTACACAAGAAGTCTAACAATTTTAATGACTCCAATTATAGCATTTTTGATTTGTCATAGAAACGATCCTATGGTAACGCATAACTTCCTAACACTACTCCTTCCTCTTCAAAACTACTTGTCTTGGTCATAATACACCCCTCGTAGCCATCAGTGCGTACCAAAGTCCAGTAACTAGGGTAGGGATCTTTTCCTCCTCTTCGGGTTGTAAAACCAGATCACCTCCGACTTTTGCTGAGTTTCCATAGAATCCTTTGATCCATTAATAGCCAGTACCTGGGATTCCTTCATCTCCTTCCTCTGGATGCTCCTCCCATCTTGCTTTGGTAGACATGACCGTAACGACCAATTATGAGCATTGTCCTTACTCTTCCTTAACCGGGAGACGACTGTAGGAGTATAGGACATTTTCTCCTGTTCTTTCGTCGTACTTCCCGTTGGTATTGGTTCAACTACATTTTCCGACGTCTTCTTATTCGATGAGTCAATCGCTACCTCGAAGTTAACTCGTCGTTTTCCAATCGTTAGGTGTCCAAGCTTCATGTCAATTAAGCAACCCTTACTCTCCAGAAAATCCATTCCTAAGAGGCACGGCTCCTTTATGTCAGCAACGATTACTGGATGAGAGTATCTTGAACCTTGTCCCAGCTTGATGGTTGCCATAGCTCTTCCCTCTACACGAATCGCTTCCCCTGAGGCAGATTGTAATTGTTTCGACGTTTCTACCATCTTCAAGTTTTTTCCAAGATCGAGACGCACTACAGTCACAGCGGACCCCGTGTCCAGTACCATTTTGCAGGCTTGACCTGCTACCTCCCCTTGCAGAGCTGCAGTTAAGCCACTGCGTATTCCCAAAAGTGATATTTTCTGGTCATCGCATTCTTGCATCAGTTGTGGAATTTCACCACACTGTTTCTCGACTCTCGTGTGAGCTTCTTTCATCAGAGGCCTCTGAATTCGACACTGCCAACTCATGTGTCCCTTACGACCACAACTATAGCATTCAACATTTGCCCAATTGATCCGCCTACGTGATGGCACTCGAATTTCGTGCTCATCCACTTGACGATTGCCAGTTTTATGACTCTTCATTCCTTTGTGCCTTCTGATAGGTATTCGTTCCCATTCTCCGGCTGCTCTAATGAGGTTGGCCTCTGCTTGAATTGCATACGAGAGGGCATCTCGTAATGTACAACTGTTATGAGCAATTACAATTTTCTTCAACTCAACGTCTCGCAATCCATCATAAAATTGTTGTAGTGCCATAGGATCCATAGCATCGGCTACTCCATTGGGTGCTCCTGTAAACGCCTTCGTCGCTAATCTCTCCAATTCTCCAGCAAACGCAGCAATGGTTTCCCCTTTGGCTTGATTCCTGGCTCGTAGCTGGTGAACGAACTGATGCTCTTGACCCTTAGTGCCATACCGACTTTCTAACGCCTCCACTATTTCATCAAGGGTTGCGCCAAGACCCAATCGAGCTACAATGGCTAGAGGGTTTCCTAGTAATGCTGCTGTAAGCTGGGTAGCTTGTTCCCTGCTAGTCCACTCGTTTGCTCTACTAATTACTTGAAACTTGAACCAAAAGTCACCCCAGTCGTCCGTCCCGTCGTACGTCCCCAGCTTGACATTCATCCTTTTGATGGATTCCTTTTTCATAAATGTCCCACTCTGGTTGGAAGATTCGACGTGGTTTCTTCGCAGCAGGTTCTGGAATGGCTCGTTATTGGCATGTTGAATTTGTGTTACAATTTCTACCAAAGTTCTTATCTGCTCACGTAATTCTGTCGCTTCCCTTTGCCAACTCCGAATCCCCACATTTTCTCCCGTAACCATTTGAAGACGAGGCATAGGTATTGGGGAAACTCCACTACTAAGGAGTGGTCGCTCTTCTTCACTTACCGTATCACACATAGGTGGCCAATAAGGAACAATTGTCAGGTATAAAAGTCAGTCACGATCGACCACTTCTGACACCAATGTAAAAAAAAATACTGGGTTTACACAAGGAGTCTAACAATTTTAATGAATCCAATTATAGCATTTTTGATTTGTCATAGAAACGATCCTATGGTAACGCATAACTTCCTAACAGTATCATTTTCTATGTAATTTTTTACGCTGAATCCAATAGTGATACTTCCGAATGATTCTGATAGCTAGAAAGTGGATTTTTCGAAGAAAACCTTCGTTTTTCATACATAAAATACGCATTATTCGTAGATATGGTAGTCAGCATGAAGTAACACCTTTCTACTCAATAAAAACACAGAATTTCTAGCTGATTGAAGTTTTTGTTGAGTAGAAAGGTGTTACTTACCATAAACCCAATGAATTACTAACTACAATACTGAGGTTATATTTTCTCCCGACAGGTTTAGGTTTTGGCACTTCGGCGAATGGAAAGAAGTGCTAATAGACGACAGACTACCGACGTACAAAGGAAGACTCGTTTATTCCAGATCCACGAACCCAACCGAATTTTGGGTTGCCCTACTTGAAAAAGCATACGCAAAGTGAGTCAATTCGAAAATATTTGATTAAAGAAAGAAACGATTTGATTCATTAGCGATCTACCTTCGTGGGTATCATTACCCGTGTATTTTTCATCGCTGAACCGAAGGATACCAAGGTTGACTTGATCTGTAATTTCGAAGTTTACAACAAACATAAAATTTTTATCATAATTGTGCTGTTTTCAATAAGTAAATTTGTATCTTAAAGTAATAAAGCATACAATTTATATTAAATTTCAGATTCTACGGCTGTTACGAGAGCCTTAGTTGTGGTGGCAGCACAACTAGGGCACTTCAAGATCTAACAGGAGGAATCGTTCAAAGCTTCGGCCTAACGAATCAGGATAGATATCTTACGTATCAAGTCTTGAACAGCGCCGTACCCAGATCTAGTCTACTAATCGCCAGTATAAATCCGGTAGGTACATTTTCCACTTGTGAACTGCGCACAGGTACCCAACTTCGGCCACTTTAGGAGGTTTTTCGAGTTTATTCAAAGTCAAATATATGAGTAAAAATCTGAAAAAAATAATTTAGATGGTAGTAGATCTGCTCTATAGGATGTCACTATAATTTTTTTTATCATCACAACTTTGGCCTTTTTTAAAAACTTGAAGTGTGGCCGAAGTTAGGTACCGTTGTGCTCCTACTTCGGCCACCTATGAAAAATGCATTAAAAACGAAGAAGTAGTAATTATATTGTAACTTCGGCCGCCGAATAATTTTTTAAAAAAGCTTTTTTGAGTTTAAAAACTATAAAAACCATAAAAAGACTTTTTTGGAACACTCATAATACAATAACACCTTAAGAATATCACGAAAAACATCCAAACAAAGGCGAAATGCAGTAAAAATATCTATAAAGCTTTTCAAACATGAACAGATTATTTGAATTTTAAAACTTCAAATCATGGTAATTTTTAGGTCGACATTTCAAAAATATCATCATTATCAGTGCTAATAATGTCAAAAATATGAGATCGTCACACTAGTCATAAAACAGCCAAAATTATTTGAACATCTAAAACATTCATTGGTAATATTAACTTATCTGTCTTCTCTTGAAAGCTTTGTGTAATATTCTCAAACGACTATAAACTCATGACTAGTCATTATAATATCACTACATTAGAGTGAAAATGGAAATGCATTGGGGTGACCCACCTTGAGAGGATTCTTATTATTTATCTTATCCTGCAAAGTCGATCTGGGTACTGCATATTTTTAGGATGCCTTCCGAATTGACAATTTCCTAGCCCTAACCTCCTTCCATTCGTTTTCCATATATATCGGATTATAGTTTTGGTACTCAAGTCCACTAATTTTCTATCTTCGGGACGGACCCCCCATGGCCGAAGTTAGGTACACTGACTCAGTTATCGGAAAAAACTCCCCATAACTCCCTCAAAACACGAAGTAAAAAAATGACTTATCACTCACCTTCAAGAACACTAAACTACGAACATGAAACGGTAAGAGCAAGTTTTAAGATCACATCACATCAAAAACTACAATAGTTATAAAGCACACAAGCTGAAAATGTCTAAACTGCTTGTTTACATTTTGATTTTTTTCGTGGGAAAGTGATAAGAGTAACAAGCATGGGAGATATCAACATTAGGCCCCAACAACACCTGTTGAAATTGAGAAAAAACTGAAAGTTTTTAATGACCCCTGAAGAGCACAGCTTCATCAGTACTGCCAATATTTGAAATGGCCGAAGTTGGGTACATCTACTTGGATTGGACAAGTTATGTACTCAAACCGATGAGGAAACTGATCCAATGTTCAATACTGATTTATACCAGTTTCCAAAACTTCCAATGTTGATGACAGGCTTACTCTACCCATCACACTCACCTCAGACAATTCCCATTCCTCCACTCACAACCCCCCCAACATTAATGCAGGTTTCTAGGGCTGGATAAGTGGTTTTTACTGTTTTTTGTTTTTAGGAAAAAGAAAACAAACGGCAATTAAGGTTACGCAATGGATTGATGACGCAAACTGCATACAGCGTAACTGGCCTCGCTCGAGTACGAGGTCACACGGGAGAGACGCCCTTAGTTCGACTGAGGAACCCCTGGGGCAAGGGAGAATGGACAGGCCCTTGGTCCGAGAGATCCTGGGAGTGGGACACCCTATCCGACAGGGACAAGGAGCTTCTCAGCGTCCGAGTAAGGAACGACGGGGAGTTCTGGTAAGGATGAGACTTCGAGGATTTCTTCAAATTACAAGTCTAAGTTTAATCTGGAAGAGTACAAGCAAAACTAACGTTTGTTTCAAACTACCCCCAAGGAAGGTGAAAACATCTTCTAACACTCAGTATGAAAACGATACCAAGAAAAGGCGTGGTTTCAATCGGGCCAACCTTCTCTCTTGTCTACATTGATATTCGTGAGGGTCTTCACTAATAGGCCTGAAGATATACATGTACATCTTGAAGATAATATACAGGGTGTCTACACTCAATTTCAGGGTTCGATTCTACAAGGTATTTCCAACAAAAATGTCTCCAAGCAATTTTATTGTAACCCACTCAAAATTCCTTTTTTTCACTTTAAAGTTTTTTTCGCGTTTTCGACCTTACGGTAGTGATATGGTCATAACTACCTTATTTCTCCTGAAAATTCAAATCTGACTACACCGTTAGAAAGAGCGTTAAATTACTAATTCCGAATGATTCCGATTGCTAGAAAGTGGATTTTTCGAAGAAAACCTTCGTTTTTTGTACATAAAATACGCATCATTCGTAGATACGGTAGTGGGTATAATATAAAGTAACACCTTTCTACTCAATAAAAACACCGAATTTCTAGCTAATTGAAGTTTTGGTTGAGTGGAATGGTGTTACTTTATACTCACTACCATATCTACGAATAATGCGTATTTTATGTTATAAAAATTGAAGTGAAAAAAAAGGAATTTTGAGTGGGTTAAAAGAAAATTGCTAGGAGACATTTCTGTAGGAAATACCTTGTAGAATCGAACCCTGAAGTCACGCCCATCTTAAGTGTAGACACCCGGTATACAGGGTGTCCCATATGTTATCCACCAAACTTCGTCAGTAGTTTCTACAACTAATTTGCAACAAAAAATGTATCTTCACTATTTTCTTTTAACCCTCTTAAAATCCGACTTTTTTTACTTTTAAAATTTTTTACGTGTTTTCGACCTTACACCATTTAGACGGTCATAACTCCCTTAAATTACAATCAAAAATTAAAAATAAGGATACCGTTGGAAAGAGCGTAACATTTCTCAATAGACCAATTATTGACCAGTCGAGAAAAACAAAACGCTAGAGTAGTATTTTTACCATAAACTTAAAAAATAGTTATTTTTATTTATTTATCTATTTATTATTATTATTTTTTTTTTTTTTTTGAAAATGTTGATCTTTTCTCATTAATACAAGGTTTTCGCATTGAAACACCATTTTCCCCCCTCAAATTCCACACTATGATTAAAAATTGGGTGACCGTTGGAAAGGTGATGAAATGGAGCAGTTTTTAAGCTTTTGAGCCCCTCTGGCAGACACCTTGTTTTAATGAGGAAGAATCATCACCATTTTCAACAACAAAATATATTGACTAGGTATTTTTTGAGTTTGAGGTAAAAATACTACTCTAGCGTTTTTTTTTTCGACTGGTCAACGGCTCTTCTATTGAGAAATTTCACGCTCTTTCCAACGGTATCCTCATTTTTAATTTTTGAGTGTAGTTTAAGGGAGTTACGACCTTTTAACCCTAGAATGATATCGATCATCTATACCCCATATTGATATCGATCGGAGTCATTTTGACTCCCATTGAAATTTCATCATTTTAATTTTTTTTTCACAAGGAACTGATAAAAAAATATACGAGAAAATTGTAACATCTGTATTTGAACTTGTTTTCAAGCCAATAAAATTTACAAACATGAAAAAATATCACTTTCATTTAGGTATCAATAGTAGAAAAGTAGCTTACTCAAGATCACTTATGTGGTTGCTCATGATGTGTAGGAATTAACAAAGGTAACTTTCATCAAGCAATTAAAAAATTACCTTGCTTACTAAGATATCAGTCTCTTCAAGTCAGCAAAATCATGTACAACGAAGTACTGAATGTTCATCACTCACCTACATTTCCATTCTCAATCCACATAGCATTACATTTCCATTTTCAATCCAGTTTGGGAACGCATCCCCAATAAATATAATAAATGAACTTTGTCAAATAGAAAAATTCAAATGAAACATAAAAAGGTAAAATGCTCCCTTTGATAAATAACCTAATGACTTGTTCAAAATCACAGAAAAAGACGTTATGGAAGCATATCAACAATCAGCACATAATTTTTTTGCTATGTGCTCACCACAAATCAGCCTCTCACATTTGGAACAAGTTGTAGGAGTTTTCCGCTTGAGAGAGGTTGAACAAGAACTGCAGTATTTTCTTTTTAGCACGGGCTTCTTCTCTTTTGCTTGTCCGGATTCTCTTGGCCCTGGAGCAGATGTAGAGCTAGCTGGGTTCGATGGAGTAGCAGCTGCGGTAGAAATTGATGGTTCCTTCTGAGTTTGTTCATCAGCACTAGCAGCAGGATTTAAGATTGGAGGCTGTTCCGAAGACATCTGTCACGATCGTACTTATTATATTTTTATACAAAACACAACTTATTTCTTGAGAGAAGAAGCGAAAGTAATTTTTATTAACAAGTGTAAAATTACAATCCTATGTTTTTGAGGATAATAATAATTTGGAGTTTCAAACACGCATAGCACCTACTAAAATTTATAAGTTGCTCAATTTTGACATTCTCCCAACATAAAAGAAGTCCGAAATATAAACGTATAAATTTTGAGTCCAAAAACTAGAGAAACGGGAAAGAAATTCGAACTTGTAAACATTAATCTTGTTTGCGATCAGAATGGATCCCTTCCAGAATGTAAAGGCGTTGCAGTGACCGCATCATTCTTCCTCTTACAGTTCTGACTACTGCGAGTCTAATATTTCCATCATTTCCTGGAATGAATTCTTCTACTCGAGCCAAAGGCCAGTCTGTTCTTCTGACATCTTCTTGCCCAATGAGTACCACTTGTCCAATTTTCGGCTCTCTTGTTTCCTCTTCCAATCTCCCGAAGTTGACGAGATTACCCAGGTATTCGGATCGGAATCTCTTTTGAAGAACTTTCCGCAACTTCTGGCGATGACGAATACTGGACTCAAAACCTTGCTGCTCAATAGTTTCCATTTCGGGTATTTCATTCTTCTTCATGTCTATTAAGAACATAGCTGGTGACAGTGGTACTAGATCTTGAGGATCTTCAGAAAGATATGTCAGTGGCCTCGAGTTCATCAACGACTCTGCATCACAAACCAGAGTAACAAGTTCCTCGTGCGATAATCGGGACCTTCCTAGAACCTTCCTCAAAATTTTCTTCAGCATACCAACTAGCCTCTCCCACCAGCCACCCCACCACGCATCCGAGGGTCCGACCTGGTTAAGCTCAGACGTTAACAGTTGGTCTGATGCAGCTGATGCAGTATGGAATGAGTCTGATATAAATAAAGAAACAAAAAAGTCAGTTTCGTACGTAGTATGTCAGACGAGGATGAAAAAAGTTGTAAAGTTCAAATTACCGCCATGGTATGCCCTAAGGTTTAGAATGTATGATAAAACTGTGCGAATGATAGCATGGTTTCAAAGATTCGAACATAACTATTTTAGGCTTATTTTTAGGCTCTCTCGAATACTCGATTTCAGTGTGTTATTCAATTTTGGATGTTTTTCCAGCCTCATGCTCATGCTGTAGTTTCTATTCACAGGAGTGGGGGATACAGAGTCATTTTGACCCCACGATATCATGGTGTAAGGTCGAAAACACGTAACAAATTTTAAAAGTAAAAAAAAAGTCGGATTTTAAGAGGGTTAAAAGAAAATTGTGAAGATACATTTTTTGTTGCAAATTAGTTGTAGAAACTACTCCCGAAGTTTGGTGGATTACTTATGGGACACGTTGTATAACCTTACAAAGGTTATATTAGGTTACAGGTTTGTAGTTTGTCGATGGTATTGAAGTAACGAGGTATCTATGTAACTACGGCTAGGTGTATTAAGCTTCCAAAAGAGTTGTCTCTGCTCGCCATAGTTTTGGATAATTTCTGTAGCACTTGACTCAATGCAACTCCTTTCCTACCTACCTCTTCTTTTTACTGCAAAATTGTTTTATGAAATTGTGAACTTCCGGAAGTTACTTACCTATAATAATTCACAACCATGCAGCATTTTGGTTTCAAAATGGGGAATTTGCCTCACATTTTTTTTTTTTTTTTTCGAATGAGGGTTTATTTTTATGGAATAAAACCATAGTGAGCTGCTCGAAAACGCATCCAAAAAATTTAGAGAATTTAAGGAAGATGGAAATTTTAAATGTGGTGGCAATGTGTAAGAGGCAGCCATGTTTGAAACGTAACGGATATTCTACCAATCTGACTTCAAAGGAGGTTCTGTGGCGCTTACCACAGAAGCGGAACATACACGAACTTTTAGCTTACAAGTAGTGCGCACAAGAGTGCGCCGCGAACTGGCAGGAAGAACCCAGACACAAAATTGACCAAAAGAAACAGTATTACTCACTTTTTTACAATGCGATTCTACCTTCTAGTTTATCAAGCATTATTAGTCTTCATCTTCTCTTATTTAGTTTCAAGATTTGAATCACATTATTCGAGTAGCCATTTCACTGGATCGTTTTGTGTGGCGGTGCTAGAACTCTGTCTGTTGTCGGAGTTGTTTTCACGTCGTTTTGTTTTTTTCGTATGACGTCAACAATTATTGTTGACTATTATTGAGGAATATTATATTCCTCGATTTTCGCGGTGTTTTGTAACAGAGGCTTCACTTGTTTAGGCATTTTCTCCTACGGTAATTTTTTACGCTTGGTTATTCCTAGTGTTAAACGTTATTCTAGGACCTTATTATAGGATTTGACTTGAAATTCCAGAATCTAAAATTGAGGCAAATTCCCCATTAAATTAAACCGAAATTTCCATTTGTATGGTATGTACTCGAGAAAACACAGCTACAGCTTTTAATGCTTTTTGAACCAGGCCCCTGCACTGGTACTGGTAATTACCTACCAACATAGTTTATCAGAAGGTACCTACCTACCAAATTTACAATCTCATTACCCGCCGCAATTTCCTATTACCCGCAGGATGTCTTTTGAGGATTTCGCGCGGCACTTCACGCATCTAGATTTAGTTCACATAGGACCGGACGACTGGATGATAGAGTCAGCACTTCAAACGAAGCAGCCTTGGAGAGCGGTTTTGGCCAGGAGAAGATGGCGGAGTGGCCACAACGCCGGAGGAGGCCCTAATTTTGTGGGTA
Organism: Apolygus lucorum; assembly: GCA_009739505.2. NCBI lineage: Eukaryota > Metazoa > Arthropoda > Insecta > Hemiptera > Miridae > Apolygus > Apolygus lucorum. Next base: position 63,922,796 of record CM019181.2, on the reverse strand, counting down.
GGTCGGACTCGCATACTCAGATTAAACGTAACTCGGCCTACCTAATCGATTTCATAATCTACAAATCTGTCTCTACTACTGCATACTACTCGTACTACTCTCACAGTGTTTTGATATCAGACAACAATAAATTGGTCATTTTTGAGGTAACAGGATAGATTTTTGTGCTCTGAATTTCAGTAATATACCTACCTGAAGTAGCAGGTACGATATTAGGACATTTATAATTTCTATCAAAAAAACTTGCGGCCAACGTATCTTTAAAAACTTACTCATGAGTTGTAATCCTTATAATTTTTTTTTAACTAAGTAGGAGGTCTTTAGTGAGTTGATTCACAAACTCCTTCCACTGCGACCTAATGAGGTCTATTGTGGTGTGCCTCCAGGCTATATTAGCCTACAACAAGGAAGGGTTTACTGAAAACCCTTTCTCCCCACTTTTTAGCGAATTGGAGAAGGTCGGTGTAGGTCACCTTAGAGATGGTGTCAGGGGCTAGGACATCACTTCCGAGTGTTGTGAATCTAGCTCAGTTCAGAGCTCAGCTAGCAGAGTTCATCGGCCCGTCTCTTTGAGAACGTCACAAATAGTTTTGCCTGTCTTAGACCTGGGAGTATCTTACTCGCTCATTCCTTTCTCAGTTGTTAGCCACGTTCTGTAAACAGCTTTTGGTGGTTCCCAAGATCGGTTCTGGTCCTATTGGCAGGGACTCTGATCCTCTTTTGGCAAGACGATCAGCAGTTTCATTACCCTCATGACCTTCAAGTCCGGGAATCCAGAGAAGGGTGACCCGATTTTTCTGGGCCACAGTTTTGAGGGTATTCAGGCATTCCCAGACCAGCTTCGAACTTATAGTGTATGAAGCAATGGCCTTCAAGGCAGCCTGACTGTCTGACAAGATATATACTTTGGCTTTGTTGAGATGCTTGTTCAGCATTTCTTCAGCACACAGTTGGATTGCATGGACCTTTGCCTGAAAGATTGTGGCATTCGTCCCAAGGGAGTTAACAAGGCTCGACGAAGGTCCTTTAATGCCTATGCCAGATCTTCCATACATGACTGATCCATCTGTATACCATACAAAAGAGCCCGGTGCAAGGTTGGGCATCCCCTTTTTCCAGTAGTCTCTATCGTTGATGACCACCATAAAGGGTACTTCGAAGTTTAGTTTTTCTGTCATAAGATCACTGACTGTCAGAGCCATTCCACTTTCATCTTTCTCAAGAATTTTGTGGTGGTTGACAGTGGATACTGGTCTTATGTATCCCAGCCGCAGCAGCCTTGCAGCCTCCAGGAAGTCCACTCTTTGTACATGAATATGTAGCGGCGAGAGGTCCAAAAGCACCTCCATTGCTGCAGTGGGCATAGTGGGCATAATCCTTATACCTGCACCAATGTGCAGGCTTCTAGATATTACTAGGTTATGATCCAAAGAATCTGAAAATTTATTATGCACTCTAATATTACACTATTGCATCTTTACAGAGACGACTGCAATGAATCCCCAATTCCACATCATGATCCCAAGATCCTCTAGCAATAAGTGTCATGTGGTGGTGTCAGTTACGCAATACTACGAGTTGCAGCCAGAAAGCAAAAAGAAGAAACAACTTTTCGCCATAGGATTCGCTGTTTATGAAATTCCGCCCTCGATGACTAGATTGACTCCACAATTTGTTTCAGAACAAGTAAGTACCGACTATTTGTATCCTATGTAAGGAGAGTCTAGCCCCCAGAAAGTGTTGTCGGGTTTCAGCGCTACCTACCGCCACTTCAGCAAACTACCATCCTTATCAGCTCGACGTGAGCGTGGTCAGCAGCATTTCTGAAAAGTAGGCTTGCCTTGGTTTTACCGCTCATTTCTAAGTTTGGCCCTTCCCTGCCCCCTTGGAGTTTGGTTACTTCCCTGCCTTTTTAAATTGCGAGGAAAAGGAACTTGTTATTGCATTTTTGTGTTTTGGAGTGACGAATCAAGCAGAATGCATAATTATAGTGGAGATAACTGCAAGTTTATAATCTTGGGATAACTGCAAGTTAGAGGAGTGACGGTAATGCGGTCGCAAGCGTGATCACCTGATAAGATATCAGAAATGGTAGTTCATCAAAGTGGCAGTAGGTAGCGCTGAAACCCGACAACACTTTCTGGGGGCTAGACTCTCCTCCAGAACAAGTAAGTACCAACTATTTGTATACAATGTATTGTCTTTGTATTGGAAAAAGTAATCATTTTTGCAGTTTGATTTCATTCACAAGAAAACACAACCTAGAGCGTGGCATGTAATAATATGAAACCACTTACGGGGTGTAAGTGGACCTACATTCTTGAGCAACATGTAGTGTAGGGCACCATGAAACATGATGGGAAATAATGGTGGCTTGATGGAGATGCAAGACTGAGCAGGAGGGTCCGTAGGGATACTGTGATCAACCACCTCTTCGTATTTCTGTCCATTCACTTCCTTGTCTCAGTGGTAGCGAGCTTAGACTCAGGAATGAAATTTATTTATTCATCGAAACGGGCAAGCCCAATACAATATAAAAATAATTATTGCTACAAATATTTAATGTGAAAATAACTGATTTACTATAACACTGTCCACATTAGAAAATTGAAAAAAATTAAATTAAAGTCAGAATTTTTTCATACTATGGCAATGAAATGACACATCTCGTTCGTGATTAATTAAATTGGGCTATTTTGACTTAGAATATGATTCAACGCTTCTCGACGTATATGGGTCAATGATTGATTGAAGAAGTCGATGTCCGGGTAAATGGATATGTAAGGGTCTGTTCAGAGAGGCAGTCCTGAACTGTTTGGAGGGGTTTGGAGGAGCCTGGAGGAGTCCATTCGCCTCTATTCCCTCCCCTTTTCAGTTCTGGTTAGGTTCTGGGCTGCCTCTCCGAACATAACCTTCGCATCTCTTGGCAGACGAGACAGAGGGCTATTGTGAAGATAATTAGTGCGAGAGAAGGGAATCCAAAAAAGCTAGTGTGATCTTGAGCTCAGTCGGGTGTTCAAGAAATTTATCCTGAACAAGAGGAATGGTGAGTCGACCGAACCTGTCAGCAGCTTGTGGAAAAAGGCCAAGTCGGCCAAGCGCCTGCGGTCTACTAGGTCGAGAGTCTGGCATATTCCCTTCAACTCTGCATATTCCACTGAATCACGGGGTAAATGGAGCTTGAAGGCTATGTACCGGAGGAACCCATAATATGGTTTAGATGGAAAGATTGGAGATCGATCCCTGGTTTAGGGAACTTAATGTTTGATGATACAACAAAGTGGCGCAGTCAGTACGGACACGAAAGGGCTCCTCAGCATTCTCTGAGGAAAGTAATTATTTTTATATCATCAGAAACAACTCCCCTAAGACACAAGTTGGGCCACTGCCTTTTTGGACAAACTTTGAGGTCAGCAGATCCCCCGTTCACTAAAGAATAATAACAAACTCCTCGCCCAGTCAAAAATGGATCGTTTCTCACTGGGTTGTAAAACGCCAGCTAAAAGCCCACATATCCCTGACGAGGTAACAGAGTACCTGAGATTTCCCTACCGGGGGAGAGATGTTGATATCAGCTACCTCTTCGTATTTCTGTCCATTCACTTCCTTGGCTCAGCAGTAAATACACTCTGACTCAGGAATGGGACAGTTTAGTCGGAAAGATTGGAGATCGATCTCTGGTTGAAGGAAGTTAATTTGTGATGATACAACAGGGACTTTTCAGGTCGTTACATTGGTATTACTGATGACTCGAAGGAAAGTCCCACCCACAATCTCTCATATGCCAAACTAGGACTCCTGAGCCAGTCAAAAATGGAGCGTTCTTCACTGGGTTGTAAAACGCCGGCAAAAAGCCCACATTTCACCCTGACGAGGTAACAGAGTACCTAAGATTTCCCTACTGGGGGGAGAGATGTGATCAGCTAACTCTTCACATTTCTGTCCATTCACTTCCTTGGCTCAACAGTTACATTGGTATTACTGATGACTCGAAGGAAAGTCCCACCCACAATCTCTCATATGCCAAACTAGGACTCCTGAGCCAGTCAAAAATGGAGCGTTCCTCACTGGGTTGTAAAACGCCGGCAAAAAGCCCACATTTCACCCTGACGAGGTAACAACCTAAGATTTCCCTACTTGGGGGAGAGATGTGATCAGCTAACTCTTCGTATTTCTGTCCATTCACTTCCTTGGCTCAGCAGTTACATTGGTATTACTGATAACTCGAAGGAAAGTCCCACCCACAATCTCTCATATGCCAAACTAGGACTCCTGAGCCAGTCAAAAATGGAGCGTTCCTCACTGGATTGTAAAACACTGGCTAAAAGCACACATTTCTTCCTGACGAGGTAACAGAGTACCTGAGATTTCCCTACTGGGGGAGAGATGTTGATATCACCTACCTGTTTAGGTTCGTATTTAGGTAGTAGTAAATAATACAAATAGTACGATAGAAGTCATCCGTATAATAGCAGTCGGCACATGAATAATCATCTAACAGTAGGTATGCTTGAGTGGGAGCCCTGATAACAATGGTGGTGGTGGTGGTTCCTACAACATTACATGCCTAGGTAGGCTTACATATCTAACACTACCTCTTCGAATTTCTGTCCATTCACTTCCTTGGCTCAGAGGTAAATACACTCCGACTCAGGAATGGGAAAGATTGGAGATCGATCTCTGGTCGAGGGAAGTTATTTTTTGAGGATACAACAGGGACTTTCCAGGACGTTACATTGGTATTACTGATGACTCGAAGGAAAGTCCCACCCACAATCTCTCATATGCCAAACTATAACTGGTTGTTTGTGCTCTTATACGAGTATCATCGGTCAAAACTGTATGTTATTTTATTACAGAAACCTCTGGACGTCACAAATCATTCAGTCGCAAGGGAAGTAGTCACATTTTTTACTCTGCCCCCTGGTGATTATATTATTGTACCACAAACCAATGTGCCCAACTGTGATGGAAAATTTTTATTAAGGATACTGACTGATGAACAAAGTAATATCTGGTAAGCAGACATAACTCACTCAGAATTCAGTTAAATAAGTAGTTACCTTGTACGTAATGAGTCATTACTAATAATGACTGATAAATAATTCCTAATAATATAAAATTACCTTCACCTCAATGAAGAAGGGAGTTCACATTATCACATAATGAGAGTCGCGACAATGCACATCTCAATCATAAAACGATTCATCGAAAATACTTTTATAATACTTGATTGTTCTTACTTTCAAGGGAGGTGAACGAAGATAACATGGTATTTAGAAATATATCAGCAGAATTCATGGAAGACGCTTTGATTTTGGTAAGTTGACGCCATCTTTCTCGTTAAATTGGTATTATACCTTTAAATTTTTAAAAAACCTTCAGCTCTACCCGAGTCTACCAAGGTAGCGGAAGCATTGCTTTCACTTTTCAAGGTTGGAAAAAATCACTGCAAACTATTACACAATTGTTTATTATTTTTCTATACAAGGTGTTTCACGAAAAGGTCACACCCCCCTTCATTTCCGCAAAATACAGCGTAAAAAATTCCGACCAACGCAACTCTTCATGATTTTTTTGTGAGGATCTCAGGAAAAATACTTTTGCGCAAAAAAGTTGCGCGGAATCGTGCGCAATTGACACTAACTTCATTTTTTCAAATGGAACCCCCCCTTTTTCTTTACAGATTTGGATTCTACGTCAAATTTCATGAAAAATTCATACCCGAATCGATTTGTTTTATTGCGCGCAACCTGGCTTTTTGAACGCTCTAAGTTGCGCAACTCCACAATTGCGCAAAAATTCGGTTTTGGAAAACCCTTAGTGTGGCACATGTTTTTTCATAATGTTTTGACGCTGAATCACAGAGTGTCATCCGTTTTGAGGAAGACGAAGATTTCAAGAGGAAAAATTAACATTTCTCTCACGAAAACATCAGTTTTGTGGTCGAAATCATGATTATTTTTATTTTCTGACCTCCTTTTGAACCACGGGCTTGGGGCCGTCTACGGTGGAGTTAAAAATAAAAACTGGCAGCACGATCATGCTTGAACTGAATAAAATTGCCTAAAAACTCATAACGATTTAAAAAGAGCGATTTTTTCACTGATAACAACCGAATTTTTGGCCGCCATTTAGAAACATTCCATTCAAATTGAAAAACGCTGCAAATCATTGCTCAAAGGTTTATTATTTTCTGTATAGATCACCCTTCTGTATAGATCACTGGTTCTCCATCAATAGCACCTACCACCATCTGTATTCTCCCTTGACCTTCCCTCTCAAATTTCATCTTCCTGCGTTCAATAGGATTGAAAATGGCTTCGGAGTTCACTCAGCTGATCAGTGATCTGAGGAGTGAAGAAGATCTCCTCGAATGCTGGAGACGCCTGGAAGAGCACTTCCATTCAATAGGATTGAAAATGGCTTCGGAGCTCACTCAGCTGATCAGTGATCTGAAGAGTGAAGAAGCCTTTGAGCAATGATTTGCAGCGTTTTTTACCCACCAACATTTTTTTTACCTACCAACTTTTTTTTACCTACCAGCTAGGTACTACCTACCACACCATACTGCTTCACACCTTCACCACGTGATTTAGCGTAAAAAAATTATGAAAAAACATGTGCCACACTTAGGGTTCTCCAAAAACTAATTTTTGAGCTATTGTGGAGTTGCGCAACTTAGAGCGTTCCAAAAGCCAGGTTGCGCGCAATAAAAAAAATCGGTTCGGGTATGAATTTTTCATGAATTTTGATGTAGAATCCGAATCTGTAATAAAAAAAGAAGGAGGGATTCCTTTTGAAAAAATGAAGTTAGTGTCAATTGCGCACGATTGCGTTAAAAATGTTCTTCAGTGGTCGATTCCAAAGGTTCATTATAGGAAATAATAAACCGAAATGCTCTCCAAAATCGAAATTTCCACTCGCGTTACATCTTTTAGGCCTTCCAGAACAATTTTGGTTCCATGTCTGTCTGCCGGTCCTAAAATCCTTGTAACGGGCGAAACAATACGAAGTTATAGTCTGATTTCGATGATATTTTCAGCGATAGTTCGAATTGTTGTGTAGATAGTCCCCTATAAAAACCATCAACCCCGGATCAATAGTAGCTCCTTGACACGGCCACAAATTCTACATTTGTCATCCGAATTTGATGAACTTTTTCAGGATTGTTCAGATTGGGGTGTAGATGGTCCCCTATGAAAATCATGGTCCCCTGGATTGTTAATAGCCTCCGCAAATATCGATACCTACGCGCTGTCCAAAAATTTTCAGACCTTTCTGAACAATTTTGGTTCCGTGTCTGTCTGTCTGTGTGTCTGTCATGAAATCCTTGCTACAGCCATAACTTCTACAATTCTCATCCGATTTCGATGAAATTTTCAGGGATTGTGCTGGTTGGCGTGTAGATGGACCCCTATGAGGGTAGTGGAAGGTACTTAGAGATTGATGTTTTGAGATTAACTACTGTGCATCGGATATACAAAGTGTAGGGTAGGTGGGGGTAAGAACTACCACGGGGCAAAAGCTACCTGGGCGATTGTTTTGTTGGTAGCCATGCTGTCTCGGTCTCCTAGATTGTAAGCTTCACACCTAATGTGACCAGTTCGTCAGTGATAACGCATGGAGTTGGGTGATTCACGTGAAGAGAAAATGAGGAAAGTTTGTTTTTGGCAATTTGGATGTAATTTTTTCCTTTCTTGAGATTAGTATTGTGACTAACTGGCTTTGAATATGTATATCATCGAAAGTGCAATTATCAACACATAAGATGAGCTGTTTTTTCTGCCACTGCCGTTCCCCTCAAAGATGCTCATGGACCAGAGAAACAGGTTGATGAGCCGGCCATCTTTTGGGGGAAAAAACTACCACTAGTCATGGGGCAAAAACTTCCATCTCGTCAAGATGGGGGGGGGGGGGGGACTAGTTACCCTTTTGCAATGTTGAGGTTTAAGAGTTTATGAAGTTTATTTTATTTTATGTCTGACTTAAGCTTTTCTGCTTCACCCTTTAAACGCAATTTTTTCCTAATGTTTTTGTACGAAAAGAGGACAAAATAGTTTTGACTGAGCTACTTTACATATTATTGCAATGTTGAGGTTTAAGAGTTTATGGTGTTTATTTCATTGTATTTTTTTCTAAGGAAATACACCAATATTTACCGCGATTTCGTGCTCAAAGTATTTATTTTTTTGGCTCTTTCAACATTTGGGCCAAAAACTACCACAGAAATTCATTGGTAGTTTTTTCCCCACGTCATGGGGCAAAAGCTACCATTTCCACTTTTTCGTAAAAATCTTACTGCTAATAGCACAGTCATCCGTTCGCGCCCAACCTTCCAGCACATGCATCTAGGATCCAGTAGCATCGGATCCTAGCTTTGCCAGATGAATAGCACTCATTCGGGACCCGTGATAGCTTTAAAACTCAAAACTGGTAGTTTTTACCCCCACCTACCCTAAGCCTAACTGGTCTGCCATACGGTATCAGTCGATTCTACAACTAATTTGCAACAAAAAAAGTCTCAGACATTTTTTTAAAACCCTTCGTTTTTGAGTTATTTTAACTTTAAACTTTTTTCGTGATTTTGACCTTATGTCATTAGATCGGTCATAACTCCTCTAATTTGCTGTGTAAATTACACTTTGAGGATACCGTTGGAAAGACCATTAAATTTCCTATCGGATAGATGCCTTAACTTTCTTTTGAGTCAAGGTTTGAGACATGAAAAGGTCCTCTAAAAAGAAAATTTTACGTAATTTTGGAAACCCTGCATTTTTTCACTCGCACATTGAACTACGAGAACCTATATTTTTTCAAGATGCAAGATCACTAAAAACTGCGCCAGAATCTCAGCTTTCCAATGGTTTAATCAAAAAATATTTTACAACCGAATTTAGGGGAGAAATTTGTGTTTGAAGGCGGAAAAAGGTGAATTTTTTCGACGAAATCAGCGCTCCGCCTCGAAGGTGTGACGATGAAGTGGGTGGGAGGGCGCCGCAGTAGACCGCGAGGCCTCCTGAAACAGGCTGATTTCGTTGAAAAAACGCAAGTTTTTCCGCGTTCAAACACAAATTCCTTCCCTAAATTCGGTTGTAAAATATTTTTAAATTATACCATTGGAAAGCTAAGATTCTGGCGCAGTTTTTAGTGTTCTTGCATCTTGAAAAATATGGGTTCTCGTAGTTCAATTTGCGATTGAAAAAATGCGTGGTTTCCAAAATAACGTAAAATTATTTTTTTAGAGGACCTTTTCATGTCTCGAACCTTGACTCAAAAAAACGTTGAGGCATCTACTGGTCGCGTGAGCAAGATTTGCTTAGTTTTCGTGACGATTTTTCAGTTCATGTGCCAAAGCAGACATGAAAATGTCAAAAAAGTTTAAAGTTAAAATAACTCGAAAAAGAAGGGTTTAAACAAAAATTGCTAAGATACATTTTTTGTTGCAAATTAGTTGTAGAATTGACTGATACCGTATGGCAGACCAGTTAGGCTTACACCCTGTATATCCGATGCACAGTAGTAACTACTGTTATTAACAGTTAATAACAAAACAGTTACTGTTAATCTCAAAACATCAATCTCTAAGTACCTTCCACTACCCTCATAGGGGACCATCTACTCGCCAACCCGCACAATCCCTGAAAATTTCATCGAAATCGGATGAGAATTGTAGAAGTTATGGCTGTAGCAAGGATTTCAACCTATGCCCCCCCTCAGGCAAGGCTCAAATCATCCAAGGTCTCAAACCCCCTTCAGATTGGGTGTCGATAATAATACTGTTATTTATTCCAAATATTATTATTATTCTTATCTTTTTTTCGAGCAGCAGAGGAATATACCTAGTACTCTCGCTTGCTAAAATTTTTATTATTTTATGTTCAGTTATCTAGTTATAATCAACCTGTGATCTTAGACCGACTGTGATTTTATACCTCGTCTGTGATATTGGGAATGACTGTGATTGTGTTTATGTATATATATGTGTGTGTGTGTGTGTGTGTGTGTGTGTAGCCGCTGTGATAAATGCTTTTGGGAGTTGGTCCGGGGTTCCTGGCCGGCCTGGGGGCGGCCCCCTTGGTGCTTCTTGGGAATGGGTGGTCTGCCTCTATGGTAGACCGCGCAGTTCGTCAGAGCTGCCTCCCCAGAAATGGATTGGCAGCCTCGGGAGCCGCCATGGTGGGTGGGTCCGGGCCGGTCGGGACGCCCCGGCCGGCGCGGTGGCCTTCCACACATGCCTTAGTTCCTGGACTGACCGATCACATAAGTTCCTAATCCACATATGTTCCTGCTTCACGTCTTTTTATTTATTTTTATCACAGTGTTAAATGAGTTTTATTTTCTTCAAGATATATACCTTAAATTTTAGATTATAACCTACTAAATGTTGACGATTGTTCTGTACTTCGTATGATAACAATAAAAAAGATATTGATTGATTGATTGATTCATGACAGACACACAGACAGACAGAGACGGAACCAAAATTGTTCAGAAAGGTCTGAAACGTACTTACATGCATTTACGAGTAATATACATTAATTTTTTCAGCCCGAGGGGAAATCCTTAGTTGCCAAGCTGTTGATCAAATACCCGCCCGAAGTAGATGTTAGTCAATTGCACAAAATTTTGAAATCACAATGGAAAGGTAAGAACAAATTACTACAATTCAAAAGAAAAATTTTTCCTATTCCTACACAGTATTATTAATAGTCAGTAAGGTCTTCAGAATGTTCCCCTTTGATCTCTCGCATCCATTCTTTCCGTCTAGATTGTTCCTGCCTGTTACACTTATTCACGATATACCACTAAAATATCATTTTTAACGTTTGCTTTCCAGCTTATCTTTTGGAAAAGCCCTCCGTGGAGTTGTGTAAAAGTTTAATCATGTTGCGAGACGTCAACATAAGCGGCAGGATAAACGTTTTTGATATCCCAGTCCTAATGCGCATGCTGCAATTCTGGAGGGTAAGAATAAGATATTTGAAGTATTTTTTTCTCATAACTATACGTGAGCCACCATAATATTGGCTCTACCGTAATATTGGCACTATATATCGCACCCCTCGTGAAACAAGGAAACAACTCAAAAAAGGTGATTTTTGGGAAATCGAGTTTAAAGTTTTGCCATTTTTCAAACGCCATTATCTCAATGGCGACATGTTAGATGGAATTGATTCTTATGAAAACGCGTTCCAAATATAAAGGCTTCAACAGCACTTACTCTGACGCAAGACAGAAGAAGAGCTACGAATAAAATCACTCGCGATGAGATTGTGGAAAACCATTTCAATAAAAACGGAGTTGAGTAGAACGTTGTCTATTTCCACGAAAATAATGAGTTACAAGTTAAATCGATTTCGACGGTTAGGTCATCATCAGTAACAAACAATAACTGAACTGGTAGGAAATTTAGGGAAAGAATAAAAGAGCATGAGAAGGATTTCAGGGATAGCAAAGGTCAGAATCACCTTTGCGAATAACCTAAGAGAACCCAATCATAACTTTAGTTTTGATCTAACAAACGGACAGTACATATAAAAATTCTAAATGTAGGAGGCACCATTGTTAAGACTCCATTTCTGACTGAGAATGTTATATTAACTTTTTATGAACTCGACTTGGAATCAACTCTTATGAATAAACCAGCTGAAAAGCCTAGTAAAAGTAGGCAAAAACGATTCCTCCGACTCTCTCCTCCACCCACTCCCTCCGACTACTCCCCCCCAACTCCTCCCGTCTTCGATTCCCCCGACTCTCCCCACTCCCACGACCCCTCCAACCTCTCCTTGCATACGTACGTACATACGGTTGGCGTTTTATGTATATAGACATGCACTTGAATGTGGTATTTCTGTAAAAATCTAAAGGTTAACATAAAGTTAATTATACTCGCCAATGTTATTTTCTGTCAATAAAATATGACTGTAACAAGAATAGAATTAGATAGAATATAGAATTTCCTCATTTTTGCCCGAAGGGAGGTATGTTGGATGTGCTTGAAAAGTTCGAGATTCTTAAGAGTGATAGGTCTGGTAAATGTCTGAATGAGGTGGTCCCTCAACATGTTTCACCATTGATAGGTTCCTTCCTACAATAGCTTGGTCCCCCCTTCACAATGTTACCCTCACCAATGTTTGAGCTCCCTTTCACTTTGTCTGCCTTGATTGGCATTTGATGATCCTCCCAGGTCCCTTCACTTCTCTTAGCCAATAGGATTTTCCTTTCACTAATCTGATTGGGTATGACTTTCACTTTCTCGACCAATGGGATTCAAGCTCCCTTTCACTTGTGACTATATAAGCTATGCTCTTTGTGATGTACCTTCAGTTATTGTTTGTTACTGATGATGACCTAACCGTCGAAATCGATGTAACTTGTAACTCATTATTTTCGTGGAAATACACAACGTTCTACTCAACTCCGTTTTTATTAGAAGAAGAGTTAGTATTCCACGGACGAGTCTCGCACTCCCTATCCATGGAACAAAGACAAGCCTGCTCTCTCGTGGAGCAAAACTTAATTATCCCCATTTCGACCTCCCACGGACAGAATATACCACTCCAGCTATCCAAAACTGGTGCCAACTCAAAAATTGGGATTTTTTGAATTGTTCCCTTGTTCTACGAGGTATGCGATATACAGGGTGTCACCGTTTCGGGTGCACCACAGGGCAGAGTTCAATCCTACTACTAATTTGCAACAAAAAATGTCTCTTAGCAATTTTTTTAGAGGCTTCGTTTTCGAGTTATTCCACTTTCAAGATGCTTTTCGTGTTTTCGATCTTATCTCAGTAAAACGGCTATAACACTTTTAATTTTCATGATTTTTTTTTTTAATTAAATCTGATTACATCATTGATTACACATACCTTGATGGAAAAAACATTTTTTTAAATCGGAAAAACGGGAGAAAATTGGACTTGAAACTAAAAATTGGTCAAAACGTGGAAATGGAAATGGAAAATCTTATCTTTTTTCAAACGCTCACAGGTTCTGTAATCCGGCATGTTAATTTTTACCTGTAGGTACGCCTAAAAGATGTACAAAAATCTCAGCTTTCCAACGGTATACCTAGTCATTTATATTTTGAAAGTGGGGCTTATCACAGAAATTTGTGTTTGAAAGCGGAAAAACGTTAATTTTTTCAACGGAATCATCGCTCCTGCTAAGACGATTTGAAGAGTTGGACGATGGGAGGGTGTGGCAGAGTTGGGCAAAATCCTACTCATTAGTATGATTAAGACTTGTAATGACAAAATTATGTTTTTCTGTGGCTAGAAATATGATTAAACTTTTATTCACTCATAACACTATGATTATAGTCAAATCAATGTATGAATAAGATATCCAATAATAAACGTTTGTATGATTAAAAAAAATTTAAATTCTTGATCACAGGAAATGTGTGATTAATTACACAAGATAAATTATTAATCACAGAAATCGGTGATTAATCAAAGGAAATGTATTATTAATCACAGAAACCCGTAATTAATCTCAGAAATTCGTGAGTAATCATGGAAAAATCATGATAAGTCACAACAACCAGCGAAAAACCACAAAACAGAGCTGCAGTGTTTTCGACCTTATCTCAGTAAAACGGCTGTAACTTACCGAATTTTCATGAAAATTTAAATTTTATCATACCGTTGAAAAGAGCGTAAAATGTTCCATCTCCTTGATGGAAAAAAATATATTTTTAAATTGGAAAAACGGGTAAAAATTGGACCTAAAACGAAAAATTGGTAAAATCTTGGAAATTTCTACTTTTATAAAAATTGCATAGGTTCTGTAATACTGCACGTGAATTTTTACCTGTAGGCCTAAAATATGCGCAAAAATCTCAGCTTTCCAACGGTATAGTCATTATTATTTTGAAAGTGGGGCTTATCACAGAAATTTGTGATTGAACGCGGGAAAACGTTAATTTTTTCAACGGAATCGTCGCTCCTGCTAAGACGATTTGAGGGGTTGGACGATGAAAGGGGGTGGCAGAGTTGGGCAAAATCAGCGAAACAACGTGATTTTTTTCAACGAAATCGACGGCTAGAATTCGTCCCCCCGAGTCCTCCCATCAAACCGTCGATTTCTTTGTAAAAAAAATCACGTTTTTCGCATTCAACCGCGGTTTTCTCCACTAGTAAAAATGTTGGAAACAATTTTGACCATACGGTTGGAAAGCTGAGCTTTTGGGTCAACTGTGGGAGTTACAGTGGGAAATTAACCGGTAGTTTCGGTTAGGCTTACAAACGTTTGAAAAAACTGCACATTTCCGAGATTTTATTATTCTGGCTCATTTTTCAACATCTGAGTCTTCTTTTAAAAGTTTTATTTGGCTCTAGGGAGATAGAGAATTTAACGCTCTTTCCAACGGGATAATTACATTTCAATTTTGACTGGAAAACAAGGGAGTTATGGCTGTTTTAATGGCGTAAGTTCGAAAATACGAAAAACATTGTAAAAGTTAAAAAACGCTGCAAATTATTACACAATGGTTTATTATTTTCCTATATAGATCACTCGTCTGCAAAGCCACCAACCATCCAACATGAAGAAAAACATCGATCGCAATTCGGTCAGCTTTAATTTGAACGGAGATTAGGCCTCTTTTGCGATTCACACTCGTGTTTCTGATTTATCGAATGTCCAAACTTTAAATTCTCGAAGGGAGCCGCGTGGTCTCAAAAAATTATAAAAATTCTATAGAATCTTAAATTGATGGAAAAACAATACCTTTATATCAAAATTTTTTGAGTTTCGGTGTTTTCAAAATTTCAAAATTTATTTTTGAACCCTTAGAAGTGACCTACATCAACCAAAATCTTCAGGGTACAAGTAGACCCCAAATGGAGCCTACACCGAAATGCGATCGATGTTTTTCTTCAAGTTGGTTCGTGGTAACAATGGCAAAGCCATGTTCTTTGCAGAAGAGTGATCTATATAGAAAAATAATAAACCTTTGTGTAATAATTTGCAGCGTTTTGGTTTATCATTTTCAATAATGAACCTTTGGAATCGACCAAGAAAAAACACCACCTCAAAATTTGATGGTTTACGTTCCAAGGTAAAGCATTCTTAGCATTGACCGATTTTGATGAAATTTGATATGTAGGCTCCATTTGGGGTCTAGTTGTGCCCCGAAGATTTTGGTTGATGGAGGTCAGTTCTAAAGGTTCCAAAATCAATTTTGAAATTTAGAAAACGCCCTAACTCAAAAAATTTTTATATAAAGGTATTGTTTTTCCTTCAATTTAAGATTCTATGAAATTTTTAGAAGTTTTTGAGACCAGGCGGAGCCCTGTAGGACAAACCGTTCGTTCCCTACGAGAATTTAAGGGTTGGACTTACAATAAATCAGAAACACGAGTGTGAATCGCAAAAGAGGCCTAATCTCCGTTCAAATTAAAGCTGACCGAAATGCGATCGATGTTTTTCTTCATGTTGGCTGATTGGTGGCTTTGCAGACGAGTGATCTATAGAAAAATAATAAACCATTGTGTAATAATTTGCAGCGTTTTTATTCGATTTTTGGATTCTACGTACCTTGAAACGTAAACCATCAAATTTTGAGGGGGTGTTAAAAAAAATTTTCTTGGTCGATTCCAAAGGTTCATTATTGAAAATTATAAACCAAAATCGGATTTTAAGGGGGTTAAAAAAATAGTCGCAAATTAGTTGTAGAATCGAACCCTGGCCGGTGGTTCGACTTTACCTGACACCCTGTGTTGACGTTTGTATTGCCTATTTTAGGATTTGCAAAATAAAAACTTTTTGAATTTAGAATCTTTGAATTAGCGGAAAGTTTAATTTAATTCGTGAAAGTTTAACTCGAAGTGCGAATGCTATGCAATGTATGTCATACTCCATAAATACAATGTTACTTAAGATGTTTATGAATTACATTGAATTATTTGATTTTATTTTAGTGTGTTCAATCGAATCAAACATGACGTTTCCATGTGAATGTTACATTTACAGATAGCCTTCGAAAAATTCGACAAGGGCAACCACTCCAGTAAAACTTCGAGTTACAATCTGCGAGCGTTGCTGTGGGAAGCAGGAAGCACAGTTAGCAATAAGGTCCTCGAATGCCTCGTCCTCAGATTCGCCAAAAACACCGTTCTCACAGCAGAATGTTTTGTTATGGCGATGGTAAGACTTCATTTAGCCCACGGTAAGAGAAACTATGAATGCAGTATTGTGACCTGGGTAAATATAAAGTTGTTTTCAATTGGAAACGAGCCTTGACTGAGAACTAATCGATGAGTAAATTCAGGGGAAAAAAAGAGATAAAAATGTTTAGAAGACGTTATTCATAACTTTTTAGGATCGAGGAGCCATTTGGCTCCAATCAATAAGAGGGGAGCCCGTATGGTATCAAATAATACCAAAAAAAATAGTGATTTCACCCGCCTCAATGGCACCAGTCCTGTCACAATAGATCAAATGTATGGTCTTAGTGACCAAACGACGTCCCAAAATATTTTTAATAAATACAGGGTGTAACGGTTAAGGTCGTACCACCGGCCAGGGTTCGATTCTACAACTAATTTGTGACTTTTTTTGTCTCTTGACTTTTTCTTCTTAACCCCCTTAAAATCGGACTTTTTTCACTTTTAAGGTTTTTTTTGTATTTTCGACCTTACGCCATTAAAACAGCCATAACTCCCTTGTTTTTCAATCAAAATAATATAATTATACCGTTGGAAAGAGCGTTAAATTCTCTATCGCTTTAGTGTTAAATAAAACTTTTTAAAGAAGGCTAAAATGTTGAAAAATGAGCACAAATAGTAAAATCTCGGAAATTTTTCGTTTTTTCAAACGTTTGTAACACTAACTGAAACTGCCGCTTAAGTTCTCCCGGTAACCCCAAAAGTTGACCCAAAATCTCAGCTTTCCAAAGGTATGGTCATAAAATTGTTTACAGTGGACTGATGGTGTAAAATCCTAATTCCCGTACCAAAAACCGCGGATGTTCCAGTAAAAATCGACATTTTGGTTTATTATTTTCAATACTGAACCTTTGGAATCGACCAAGACAAACAATTTTTTAACACCCCCTCAAAATTTGATGGTTTACGTGTCAAGGAACGTAGAATCCAAAAATCGAATAAAACGCTGCAAATTATTACACAACGGTTTATTATTGTTATATAGATCACTCGTCTGCAAAGCCACCAACCATACAACATGAAGAAAAACATCGATCGCATTTCGGTCAGCTAAAATTTCAACGGAGATTAGGCCTCTTTTGCGATTCACACTCGTGTTTCTGATTTATCGTAGGTACGTAAAACCTTTAAATTCTCGTAGGGAGCGAACGGTTTGTCCTACAGAGCTCCGCGTGGTCTCAAAAAATTCTAAAAATTCTATAGCATCTTAAATTGAAGGAAAAACAATACCTTTATATCGAAATTTTTTGAGTTAGGGCGTTTTCAAAATTGATTTTGGAACCCTTAGAAGTGACCTACATCAACCAAAATCTTCGGGGCACAACTAGACCCCAAATGGAGCCCATATACCAAATTTCATCAAGATCGGTCAATGCTAAGTGGCAAAAGTGCCGCGTACGGCGGACGGATGGCCAAATTTTTATTCGATTTTTGGATTCTACGTACCTTGAAACGTAAACCATCAAATTTTGAGGGGTTGTTAAAAAAAAATTTTCTTGGTCGATTCCAAAGGTTCATTATTGAAAATAATAAACCAAAATTTGGCCGTCCGTCCGCCGTACGCGGCACTTTTGCCACTTAGCATTGACCGATTTTGATGAAATTTGGTATGTAGGCTCCATTTGGGGTCTAGTTGTGCCCCGAAGATTTTGGTTGATGTAGGTCACTTCTAAGGGTTCCAAAATCAATTTTGAAAACGCCCTAACTCAAAAAATGTTGATATAAAGGTATTGTTTTTCCTTCAATTTAAGATTCTATAGAATTTTTAGAATTTTTTGAGACCAAGCTGAGCTCTGTAGGACAAACCGTTCGCTCACTACGAGAATTTAAAGTTTGGACGTACGATAAATCAGAAACACGAGTGTGAATCGCAAAAGAGGTCTAATCTCCGTTCAAATTAAAGCTTACCGAAATGCGATCGATATTTTTCTTCATGTTGGATGGTTGGTGGCTTTGCAGACGAGTGATCTATATAAAAATAATAAACCATTGTGTAATAATTTGCAGCGTTTTACCCTAAAATGAGTTAGGCAGCCATCCTTTCGTACTTTATCTCACTGAGTCAAATGATGACACAAGACTTATCGAAAAAGCAGTCTTTGATATTGTGTCCAAACGTCAGTGAGAGGTGGAAGGAGATGATGGGGGTTTACATGAACAAGTTTTCGAATTAAACTAGACTGTGAAGCAAAAACATGGTTGGAAGGTGGTGGCAAAGGCAAAGCCGTGTTCTTTGCAGGCGACAGATCTATACAGTGAAATAATAAACCTTTGTGTAATAATTTGCTGTGTTTTATGAGTTTCTTGTCCTTAAATGGTATTGAAAGACGATTGGCATCTTCTCACTTGTCTCCATGTCCACTTAGTAGGGTAAGGTGGGGCAAAGATCCGCAATGGGAAATGATCCGCACCCCCAATTTAAAATGAAAGCCAAATATTGTCGTGGTTTTAGACACATTTTTAGGACGTCCCACAGTAAGACTTGGGCGTCCTTATGCGATCGATCTGGGGTGAAGGAAGACAACACTCAACAGAAAAAAAAAATAACCACACAGTAATCCGTTTTAGACAATTCTGAATCCAAATCCGCGAAAAAAACCATAGGTGTATGTCTGTGTGTGTGTGTGTGTATGTGTGTATGTGTGTATGTGTGTATGTGTGTGTGTAACAAAATCTTGTGTACTCTGCACAGGCCTTAGTACTCAACTGATTTTCCTGGTTCTTTTTTTGTTCGTCGCGGAAAACTATCTAGTTGTGCACTACGTCGCCGGAATTTCGAATTTTGCCTTTTAAGGAGGGTAAAGGGGGGGTTAATGCTCGAAAAACGTGCGTTTTTGGGCATAATCTTGTGTACTCTGCCCAGTGCATAATCTTGTGTACTAGGGCCTTAGTTCTCAAACGATTTTCGTGGTTCTTTTTTCGTTTGACGCGGAATACTATCTAGTTGTGCACTACGGCGCCGGAATTTTGGATTTTGCTTTTTAAGAGGGGGAAAGGGGGGGTTAATGCTTAAAAAACGTGCGTTTGCGTGCATAATCTTGTAAACTCTGCCCAGGCCTCAATTTCCAACCGATTTGCGTGTTTCTTTTTTTGTTTGACTCAAATAACTTCCGAGTTGTACATAATTTTACCAGAGTACCAAAATTCGCAAGGGGAGGGGGTGAGTGGGGGGATAATATTCACAAAATATCCGATTTTCCAATATTTTGGTTCCTTTACTACTTACTAATTGTACCCAAGCTTTGAAATTGAGGAAAAATTCTCATTATACCTCCGAATTTTCATGAATTATTCTCTGTACCACCATGGAACTAATAGTGGTGCCACCATGGTGCCATGATGCCATAAACCGCTTATTTCGTGGTTTTTTTTGTGTTTCACCTTGAATACGGATGTGAACTTCGACGGACTGCCTACCAAAACTAACAGATGAAAGTTCAATGTTACGACGTATTTCCGCTTTGGTGCCAGACTGGCACCATTGGTGAGGGGAGGGTTGGTTGGGGGGGGGGTGAACTCGAATTCGCATGTTGGGTGTCGTAGATCATGGATTTAAAATTGCTCTGCAGATTCGAGGCTCCCATGCCGCTAGAAATGTTATGGTGGATAAAGGTGAGGGGGGGGGGGGTCAGTATTTCTTGCCTAAAGTAATAAATAAATTACATCGAGTGAAACAGTTTTATCACTTAACAACTGGTTTAACTGATCTAATACTTATCCATTGGGACGTCCCCTGGAATGCATGCATTACTAAACAATATGTTTATATTGGCAACATTGATAGCAGACGACTCACAAAAGTTAGTTGGCGCGCGACCGGCACAATAACAATGAGGTGATAATGCTTTTTACTTGTTTTGATGTAATAATCCCTAGGTCGTACTCAGTTGAAAATGTATATTCTGTGCGCTTTGCTGACTTCTATACTGGTTCAATTCCATAATTCAGGTTTTGAAAGGGGATCTAAGGACAACATTTTGGCCAAATGCGAATCTCTTGTTGCTTCCGAGTCTACCAAGGTAGCGGAAGCTTTGTTTTCACTTTTCAAGGACGAAAAAAAAAGTTCTCCAAAATCAAAATTTCCGCTCGCGTTTTGCATTTTAGACCTTCCTGAACAATTTTGGTTCCGTGTCTGTCTGTCTGTCTGTGTGTCTGTCATGAATTCCTTGTAACGCGCATAACTATACGAAGTTATTGTCCGATTTCTATGAAATTTTCAGGGATTGTGCGGGTTGGTGTGTAGACGGTCCCCTATGAAACTCATTATCCCCGGACTGATAGAAGCGACTGCGCATGCGCAAATGTGAATTCCTTGTAACGGCCATAACTTCTACATTTTCCATCCGATTTTAATGAAAATTTCAGGGATGTTACAGATTAGTATTTAGATGGTCCCCTATGAAAATCATCACCTTCGGACTGATAGAAGCGACTGCGCATGCGCAAACGTGAATTTCCTTGTAACGGCCATAACTTTTACATTTTCCACCCGATTTCGATGAAATTTTCAGGGATTATGTGGATTAGGTTTTAGATGGTCCCCTATGAAAATCATCATCCCCGGACTGATAGAAGCGACTGCGCATGCGCAAACGTGAATTACTTGTAACAGCCATGACTTCAACTGTCCCCCAGGTGTCGCGGGTTCGAATCCCAGCCGAGGCTAAGTATTTTTTTTGATCCAATCACATACATCTACTCACTTAATTTTTTATCCGAATTTGATGAAATTTTCTAGGATTGTCCAGATTAGCGTGTAGATGGTCCCTTATGAGGGCAGTGAAAGGTACTTAGAGATCGGTATTTGGAGACTACTAAGCATCGGATCATCTGTATAATCGGGTTATGGATACGAGGAAGCAATGTGCCACACCCACTTGGCAGACGTTTTTTAGATTAGTTTTGTGTTGACAATAACAAAATGGGGCAAAGGTCCGCACTTTGCTTGGGGCAAATGTCCGCGCGCTGTTCCCGTTCACTGTTCTAATTTTCAAAAATTTTCAAGTTTCAAAAACCCATGTCACTGTATTGTCAATGATGAAAGCTGGAAAATCATGGAAATGGCCCGACCGGCCTGACATTCTCGATTATGAATGGGGATCAGTCGTTTCTAGTATAAAGGAGCCAAAAAAAAACCAGCACAACCCGAAATGTTTACTCAGTCAGTGAACTGTAATGGTTTTACTCATAACTGTAGGTAAATAAACGGCTTAAAGTTAATTTTTCTATTTATTTCGTCTCAATGGGGCAAAGATTCGCAGCTGCGGACATTTACCCCAAACAGTGGGGCAAAGGTCCGCAAAGGCAAGGTTGTCTACCTTTCCTTTTGGTTTATTATTTTCAATAATAAGCCTTTGGAATCGAGCAAGAAAAAAAAATTTTAACCCCCCCTCAAAATTTGATGTTTTACGTTTCAAGGTACGTAGAATACGAAAATCGAATAAAAAATTTCCGTCCGTCCGCCGTACGCCGTACGCGGCACTTTCCTTAGCAACACTGGACCGATTTGGTTCAAATTTGGTATATGGGCTCCATTTGGGGTCTAGTTGTGCCGCGAAGCTTTTGGTTGATGTAGGTCACTTCTAAGGGGTGAAAATAAAGGGTTGAAATTTTCAAGAGTGCCCTAGCTCGAAAACTCTCGAAATAAAGGTATCGTTTTTTCACCAATTTTAAATAGTATTGAATTTTTAAAATTTTTTGAGACCACCCGGAGCTCTGTAGGACAAACCGTTCGGTCCCTACGAGTACTTGAAGGTTTTCCTTCGATAAAACTGAATCATGAGTGTGAATCGCAAAAGAGGTCTAATCTCCATTCAAATTTTATCGGACTAAAATGCGATCGCTGTTCATTTCTTCGATTTGTATACAGTTTTGCCTTCTGCGTAACCAGTAATCAAATTTCCATAATATTATGAAGCTTTCTGTTTTTCCAATCGAGTGTGAAGCGTTTAGTTCTTTCTAATAAACTTGATTGTGAAGGTGTGAAGCCAGTATGGTGTGGTAGGTAGTACCTAGCTGGTAGGTAAAAAAAAGTTGGTAGGTAAAAAAAAGTGTTGGTGGGTATAAAGCGCTGCAAATCATTGCTCAAAGGCTTCTTCACTCTTCAGATCACTGATCAGCTGAGTGAGCTCCGAAGCCATTTTCAATCCTATTGAATGGAAGTGCTCTTCCAGGCGTCTCCAGCATTCGAGGAGATCTTCTTCACTCCTCACATCACTGATCAGCTGAGTGAGCTCGAAAGCCATTTTCAATCCTATTGAATGAAAGTGCTCTTCCAGGCGTCTCCAGCATTCGAGGAGATCTTCTTCACTCCTCTGATCACTGATCAGCTGTGTGAGCTCCGAAGCCATTTTCAATCCTATTGAACGCAGGAAGCTGAAATTTGAGAGGGAAGGTCAAGGGAGAATACAGATGGTGGTAGGTGCTATTGATGGAGAACCAGTGATCTATACAGAAGGGTGATCTATACAGAAAATAATAAACCTTTGAGCAATGATTTGCAGCGTTTTTTTCGAAATGGTGCTTATTTCGCTACTAATAAAATGGTACACTGTAGCACATAAATTAAGCTTTCCAGTGAAGCCAAAACATGTGGGACCTTTTACTTATTGGGTGAGAAAAAAAGTTAAAGCCTGAAATTGCGGATCTTTGCCCCACCCTACCCTAATCCACTTTTTACTGAAGCTCTTTCGTTGAAAGCTTTTTTTCTTCGACGAATCTAGAGAATTCGCAGTACAAACTTTTGGTGTTGCATGCATATACAGATTACAGTATTTTTTCAACTCGTACAACTGTACACTCATTCATCTGGTTCATTTGAATAATAGAGGTCGTCCCTATGAGTCACAATTTGGTAGTATACCTGCAAAACCGTGAATGTCCGATTTTTTCAAAAATAAGGATATGGGATCGTGGAGTGAGTTTGACCGTTTTTTATAGTCTCCTGTAATATTTCAGAAAATCGACATACACGATTTTGCAGGTAAACTGTCGAATTATTACGTTGATTCGTAATTGTTACTCTTGGTTCACCAATAATGAACATTGGAAATTTGTAATAGCACAATTTGCCCAACATACCTATGAGGTTTTCTCATATAAATCTTGTTCGTGCGTATTGCTAATGATAAGTATCTTTATTTCAGAACGGTACCATAGTTTAGACACGAAAATGAAAGGAAATCCCATCTCGTTAGAAGAAGTAAGTTGTATACAGTTGAACAAGTTATATTGATCTCGGTACTCCATATTACAACTAGATAAAGTGTAGACCATAAAAACCTATCCCAGCGCCTTCCATTATACTTTGGAGGAGTACAAGATAAATTAATTCTATCAGACAATTCAGAAAACCCTCAATAATCTCATTATCCATTGGGGAACAATTTCTGTATCATTGGTCCACATAATCTGCATCTTACTGAGCCCACTCACTTTTCTTCATGTGAATAATATGGGAGGGTCGCTCAATAGGTAAGGTTTCCAAATTGTTTGGAAGGAAGTTCGTAAGACTAGCCCGCTTGCAGTTTTTTAGTCTCCAAGCAAAAGCCGTTTGAATTGAATTTGTTAATGAGGAATTTCACCGAATTCTGTTTGCATTTTTCCTGAATAGCTAATGGTGAGGGATAGATGAAAATCGGGTTGATTTCGGAAAATAAGTCTCCTGTTATTTTTGGGAGACAATCAAAATTTATGATATCAAAAAATAACCGGGAAAACGGACCTCTTCAACGTGAAGGGGGAACGCTCGCTGATTGGATGTTCTGATCGCCGTCTCCTCCCAGTGTTGCCCAATGGAACGACAAAGTCGTGTTATCTAAGAGGAAAGTTATCAAACAAAAACAGAAGAAACCTAATTTTCCCCATCTTGCTTTTTCTATTCTTTCTTTAGTTTTTCGATTTCGAACTTTACTGGTTTTGTGAAATGTTGCATCTGGGGACTATAGATTTCACGATCTCAGCGCTTCATGCGGCCGTAAATGAACTATTCCAGGATGACGTCATCCTCCCGGTTTTTTTAAACGTTCACATTTTCTACACTGTTTTGTTTATTCGTAAATTAGGAAGTACGGGCTGAAAGTTCGCGTAGGGAGAATTAAAATAGGTACATCAATGCTGGGGTAACAACTCCAAAATTGCATTGATTAGACAAGGATTGAGTGGAGTCTATTCTAATACCAAGATAAAACTTTTAAATAATGTTTTTACCAGAAATATTCTCGATGTTTAAAAAACCTAACCTTACTTATTAAGTGACCCTTTAATAATTATGGGATCCATGTTTGGATGGATTGTGTTGTAAATCTGACTCCAGAGAGCAGTCCTGCCTTAATCCAAACTCCTCTATGTGAACCCTCAGATTTCTCCCACCAAGCCATCACCTAAACCCGTAAAAATTGTGTTCATACTTGTAACTTATAGGTAAATTCTGTTATCTATTGACATCGATCACAAGTAATTTCAACTTATTGTTTGTTTTTCAGATGATTCTGATGACAATATACTCGTGACATTACCCAAATCAGTACCTATCATTAAACCTTTATGCTCACTCAGCATTAAAACAAGCCAAAGAAACTTCGATAGCCAATGTTGAAAACTTCGTCATTTGCCATGTACCATACGTTTAGTTTTTGTAACAATAAAGGATGTAAATAGTATTTATTTTAAAAAATAAAACTATTATATTTGATGTTAATTAAAATTTGTTGAAGAATTGTCGTTTTTCACTTCCTAAAGACCACAGTGAAGCCACCTCTGTTTGGATTTCCCGCCTCTTCTAGGCGGGAGACCAAAGTTAGGGCTACCAACTGGTGCACGATTAGTACCAAGCTCTGCCGCTAGTTTGCTGAGCGCAAGGTTAAATTCATTAGTTCTTATCATGCAAACGTTTTGCAATCGCATTCATAATAATCTACCAGCACTAGAACTAAGGGAATAAAAATTAGAAATAGATCAGGTATCTTTAATCTTTAAGGTACAAAATCGTTCAATGTTGCCACGGCCATTCAAATCGTTTGGGTAACCTCCCCGGCCGACGTCGACCGCCATGTTGCTCCGTGCTCCTAACCATTATACTCACTGTCAATATTTTATCGTAGTGCATCCTTTATAGATCAATATATTCGTTTGTGAAAGCCTACTTATTGCGATCGACTTTAGTTCTTTAGCCCGAGGAAATTAACAACCTCTATATGAGAAAAAGGAGTGTAAATAAAACATATTTTCATGTGATAAACTTTATAGAACAACAAACTAATAATAATTAATAACTTAGGACAGGTACAATAACAATTTAAAAACAACCGAAAACTCTTTTTTAGAGAATGGGTAGTAGAGATGGGCGAATTCTTATTCATAAATACGATTATGAATACAAATCATATCTGCGATTTTATGATAATGAATACGAATACAAGCGTATTGACACTTTGAATACGATTTTCCTCCATATTCGTATTTTGAATACGATTTTATGATTTTTTCTGATTTCCCCAAAAATCGATTTTTTAACGATTTTCCCTGAAAATCATACTTTTTTAAATGATTTTCTCCCGAACTCTGGACATATTTATAACCTAACATTGTCAAAATAATCAATCAAAATTCGAAACACTCACAAATTCTTGTAGGATTTTTCACGCAGAATCGCATGAACCAACCCCAGGTCGCTACGACCAACCAAATAGAAACTACGACGACATTTCCGCTGAAAATCGTATCTTTTATTACAATTTGCACTGAAAATCAAAAAAAATTATGATTTTTACCGCAATTTTGGTCGTATTTATTCCCTAAAATTGCCAAAATAATTAATAACAATTCGAAACGCTCACCAATTCTTATAGGATTTTTCACGCAGAATCGAATGAGACCAATACCAGGTCGCTACGACCAACTGAATAGAAAGTACGACGAAATATTTTAATGATTTCCAGTGCTAATCGTTTAAAAAAATACGATTTTCTGCGGAAATTTCGTCGTAGTTTGTATTCGGTTGGGCGTAGCGACCTGGGGTTGGTCTCATTCGATCCTGCGTGAAATTTCGATTGATTATTTTGACAATGTTAAGTCATAAATATGTCCAGAGTTCGGGAGAAAATCATTTAAAAAAGTATGATTTTCAGGGAAAATCGTTTAACAAAAATCGATTTTTGGGGAAATCATAGAAAAAATCATAAAATCGTATTCAAAGTGTGAATGCGATTGTATTCATATCCATGCCTGTATTCGTATTCACAATCATAAAATCGCAGATATGATTTGAATTCATAATCGTATTTATGAATAAGAATTCGCCCATCTCTGATGGGTAGGTACATTAAATTACAAACTACAAGTAATTTGGTGAGTAGTAACTATTGATATCAAAAACTCGTACATTTGCAGTAAAAAGAGTTACCTGTACCTACGAGACAGGAATTTTACATGAATATTCACGCAATGATTGTTGGATAAATAATACATGAACAAATATACCTACCTTCTCTAAATTATTATGGGAACTAAGACACAGCCTCATCTAATATTCTTCAAGGCTGACTAATGAAATAAGATCCGTGCCATAGCAGGTATTGAGATATTTATCCGCGCGTGCTATTAAAACTTATCTCTTCTAAAAACAACAGGCAGTAGAAGAAAAGTCCATTAATCGACGGAACTTTGGTTAATGAGTACCTACTTTTCAGTAGGTAGGTGTTATTTCCTCTGAATACTTGGAAACTTGGTCCCCCAAGTATTTCATTGGGGACTATCAGTCAAGTTCAGGCAACAACCGAGGGCTGTCCGGAAAGTTCGTATAAAAAAATGAGATTTTGATTCGATTTTGCCCCCTTCAAAATCATCTCCCTGTGACAGTGCACTTCTGCCATCGCCATTTCCACTGTTTGAAGGATGCTTGAAAGTTCTCAGGTTGAAGGCTTCTCCTGAGCCATAGAACCACATAGAAGCAGCCATAGCTCTACAGATCCATTTAATCAGAAATGGAGGAAAGGAGGTCATTTTCTGCAAGATTAAAAGCCATTCAGGTATTGCAGGAAACGATGTCGCTGATGCTGAAGCAAAAGAAGCTACCATGCTACCCGAACCACACCCGACCAGGATCTATTCCCAGACGGACTTAACTCCTTCAGTCAAGACCAAGATGCTGAGACTCTGGAGGAAACAACACCAGGCTTACCACTCAGGCAACCGCTACAAGCTCCTCTTTCCACCACCCACGAAAGTAACATGGTTTGATATGGTCGCAGATATTAAGCCTAGGGCATTCTACACAACCATTTGCAGACTTCGCAATGGTTATTGCAACACCAATGCGTTCCAGTTTTCGATCGGGAACACTGACACCCCTCTATAATATAATAATATAATAATAATAATAATTTTAAAAAAAAGGCTTCTCAGCTGCATTGTCGTTGCTGCTCTAATGGCCTCAACGTCCCCCAATTGCTGCTCCCGAAGCTCCAATTTGGATTTCGGGAATAAAAAGAAGTCACACGGTGCCAAATCCGGTGAATAAAGGGGATGTTCCGTCTCTGTGAAAAAACTCACGCACTACGATAAAGATGGAGGATCGACCGCCCCTTTCGTGCCAAATCCGGTCAAACTCGAACTTTGAGGAGTTTGAACGCTTCAACGTAGAATTCCCTATTAAGTGCCTGCTCTAGAGGAACAAATTCTTGATGGCTAATGCCCTGAACATCGAAAAAACTATCACCATCGCCTTGACATTTGCACGGGATTTTCTCGATTTTTTGTCCTTGGTTCCTCAACTGTCCTCCACTCTTATAAAGCTCACTATTGCTGGGGACAAGACTGTCATGATGTTACTAAAGGGGGGTCTCAGCTCTGGAAGGCCTCCCATAATAAGGATGGGGAATGACAGGCTGAGATATGTGAGCACATTTAAGTACCTGGGTATTACACTTGGCGAAAAAATGCGTGTGGATGCTCACATATCCAAGGTTGGTACGAAAGCCTTGGCCGCCTTCATGAAGGTGTGCAGGCTTGCAGGCTCTGACTGGGGCTGTGGGTACAGAGAGCTTGTAATGATCTACAAGGGACTCTTCCTGGGAATCCTTTTGTATGGTGTGCAGGCCTGGGCGGACCTCATGAGTGCTGATAGGTGGCAATAGCTTGGGCGCTTCCAGAGGAGAGCCCTATTGAAGGTGAACCGGGCATATGCAACTTCAGCCACCAGTGCGATGCCTGTCCTTGCAGGGGTTCTTCCTATCAAGTATGAAGGATGGCGCAGATGGGCAATGTACCGGATTAAAAGAGATATGGCCTACTCCATCCCAGGACTGGTGGAAGTAGAAGACACAGATCCTACTCTGGCAATATTGGTACGGGTGCAGAGACTCGAAGAAGCCATTTTGGCTGCACGGCAGCAGGACTGGGACAGTGGAGTGACGGGGATTGAGGTAGGATTCGCGGGGGTCGTGGTTTATACTGCCCTGGGAGACAAACTTCATCTGTATCCCCGGGAAGGGTTCCATGTGTCATGGCCAGCGAGGATGGCCCTGATACATGGAACCCGGCATGTGAGTTTTGTGGATTGTCAAAAACTCGGGTGCTGACCTGCATAGTCGGTAGTGCGAGCTAGACGTGCGCCTCAACCTGTAGGCTATCACAGGGACTTGCAAATATGCAAGGTCATTGATTGTGTCAACAATCCCTCCCAGGAGGAGTTTATCTCTTGCTGCTTGCAGCAAGGGGGGAGACTATAGAGTCGCAAGACCCCAGGAATCCCTAATCAACCTTCGCTCTGGAGGAAGAATTGTAGACATCCCCTTGTCCACAACTCTTTCCTATGGGATTCAAGTTCAACATGAAATTCTTAGAACCAAGACCCATCTGCAGTGATGACTCGGTACTAAAATTCGCCACCCTCTTCAGCTTCCAACTAGACATTGAGGTCATTAACAAGTCCCTGGCGCCTCGATGGACAGGTAATCAGAACCTCGGAGCGACCCAAGTCGCAATTTTTCCAATTTTAGTCACTGGGCGATTTGATTACGGAGTTAAACATCAATTCAATGTTGATTATTGTTCTCTGATAGTGTACGAAGATCGTGATACATTTCGTTCCTCTGTCAGACCGATAGAGAATGTTATAGATCAAATTGAAGTTGAAATTTCGAAAAAGTGGAAATTCTGCAAATGCCCTTTTCGGCCCGTGGGAAGTTCACTTTTTGGGCGATGGAGCAGACGTGTCAAAGCAGCAACGACGAGGCAGCTGGAAGCCTTCAACCTGAGGACTTTCAAAGATCCTTCAAACAGTGGAAACGGCGATGGCAGAAGTGCACTGTCACAGGGAGAGTAATTTGAAGGGGACAAAATCGAATTACCCCATTAACAGTAAAATAAAATTTGTTATCTCATTTTTATACGAACTTCCAGACCTCGTATTTAAAATACATATATTTTACGGGAACGTTTTCTATTGTTTCCTCATGTTTTCGTATCATTTCACAGTAACGACGCTGGATTGTGATTTTTGTTTGATGTTTCGTAATTTTTTGTTGGCATTTCTGTAGGGAGTGGCACCCATGGAGTTAACACCATGATGACTCGTGAGAAAATTTTACACCACCGTGTTATGAGAGGTTAACTGATAATATTATTGCATACTTCATTCGTACGATTGGGCAAGTTTTTCTTGATTAGCGGTAGTTAGGAAAGCATAGATTTTCTGAGGGAAAAATTCGATCAAGTACACTCATAACAAGCCGATGATTTCACTCAACACAAACATTGTAGGAAGTCCGGGTAATATAGCTGTTAGAGAGTAAATATCACGCGTGCGGAAGGTTAATGTGAATTTTTTGGAATGACAAACCTCACTCATGTCCTACCCACTGTAGGTAACGAACACAATAATACAACATAAAATTGTGTCAGCTTCAACCAATAGTGCAAATGCAGGCACTTGAAACTCACTTCCCAAAATCTCTAGAGCTTGATACAGCCAGTTCCTCTCATGGGATCTAGATTTCTGGGCAGTCTCTATTCCATATCAAGAAAATGTATTGTTGTAGAGCGCCAACTACAATGCGATGGAAACCTCGATTGCTCCATCAACAGTTTACTGTGTAGTGTTCAGGCTCTCTACAAACGGAAATGCCTTTTTACTTAGGAACTCATTCAGTGATGTGTCGATCTGGTTCACATGGTTTCAACGTGAGGCAAACTGATTGGGCAAATGCCATCAATGATATCATGGTTAGAACCTTCATACATTTCAGGAGTATTTTAGTAGCTAAGATGTTTAAGGGTCAAGGACAATCAATTCCATGATTATCGATAGTGAACAATATTCCTAGGATGCCACCAATTCCAATACGTGATAGACACGATCAAGAAGGACCATGTGATCAGGCTTCAATTTCTGGTAACTTTGAAATCAAAGACATCAATCGATACAAACGCAGTAGCATAGCAGGTGCACATACGAGGCTTGTCCAGAAAGTAAGTGTACTGAAGCTCCCGCGGCCGTAGGGAATTTTTTTTTTTTTTTTGCTATGTGGGGCACACTGCCGTGTAGCGTGACTCCTCCCCTTCAAAACAAGACCAAAACGAGGTCACTACGTTGAAACATGGAAGAAGATAGAAGGAAAGCTCACTTCAATGGGCCGATGCGTGCGCATTTTTCGTTTATCGCGACAGTAGTGTTCTCTTTAGGTGGCGAACAGAGTTAAGAAGTACTATTCGCGGTCACTAGAGCTCGTAACGCTTCCCCTCCCCCCAGCACTGATAACAGTTACTCCAACGTACTTTTCAGATGTGTTTCTCGTTGCTAACGTATGTTTTCTCGTCTTTCTGTTTGATAGTGGTTCGTCTCCAAGTTTAATTTTCTCGTCTTTCTGTTCATCTACAGTGGTTCGTCTCTAGTTTGCTTTTCTCTTATTGAAAGTAGTGTTGGTAGATGTCAATTCCGATAACTTGAGACCATCAGTAGGTACGCCTCAGCAGAAATGCAGTGATAAGAGTGATATAGATGATAGATGATGATATTGTAGTGTAACTACAGCCCCTGGATATAATTTTTTGTAGGAATTTAGTTAGTTGTTACATTGAAAAAGTTGTTGTGTTTTTGATATTGAAAAGAAATTACACTTGTCATATTTTGTGCCAATCTGTGGTTTCCTAGCACAATATTTTTGTTTTTCATTTTATGGTAGGTATGTACACACCTGCCGTTACTCCTTTTCTCCTGGTATCTTATTTCTACAACTATTACGATAGTTATAGAGGACAGAGCGTCCAAAATCGTACTCCATAAGTAATATTGATGAAGTGCAATTTTAAAAAACCCGCAAGAATGAGCAGGAGGGACGAAGCTGCGCTCTAGCGACTGAGTGGTATAATATCAGAGGACTATGTTTTTCTTCGCCACCTAAAGGTTGCGCTGAAAATGGGGGGCGATTTTTCGTCACGTTTTTTTACGTTGACTGAGCTTTCCTCCTATCTTCTTCCATGGTTAAAAACTGCGGTCTCAGGAGCATTTCTCGCGAAAGATGTCGATCAACTATGCCGCCAAGTGCGAAATCCGCCCGGTAATCCGTTACCTCGTTGTGAAGGAGAAATCTCCGATTGAGATTTTTAATAAGGTGAAGGCAATTTATGGTGAAGGACGAGTCTGTACAAGTGGTGTAGGGAGTGGAAAGACGAATGACGATTTGAGGAGTGGGAGACCGTCGATTGTGACTGACGAACTTGTGGAAAAAATTGAAAATGCGGTCCGCAACGATCGCAGATTGACTCGGGACGAAATTTCTACGAAGTTTCCACAAATATCCAGATCTCTGCTGCATGAAACAATCACAGAAACCCTCGGATTTCATAAACTGTGCGCAAGATGGGTCCCAAAACAGCTGACTGAACAACACAAGTTGAATCGAGTGCAGACCTCTAAAGAGATTTTGGAATGGTATGAACTGGAGGGTGTTTTAGCACTCTCAATGCGGGTGTCCACTGGTAGTGGGCGCTGCGGTCCTTCCTCTCTGCCTGCCGTCCACACACGGTGGACGAGGCGAAGTTTGAAGGAGCCTTATGTTCAAAAATCAGTGTTTCAGCGGGAAAACAGTTTCAAGGTCCCGTGAGAGATTATGTCCCTTCAGTCTGTTCAACATAACATGCGAAAACCACACATGGAGGACGGTGAATAGGAGAGACTCAACGGAAAGGTTTTTTGTCTAGGCCGGGGACAGTCCTACTGATTATTGACACGCGTTGAGAGTGTTAAGCCACCCCCCTTATTCCCCCGACCTGGCGCCTTCAGACTATCATCTTTTCACTTCTCTGAAGACGCACATGGGTGGAAAATTTTTTTCAACGGACGAGAAGATGAAGAGGGAGGTCGACAAGTGGACGAAGGAGGTGCGCCAGATTTCTACGAGGCAGGCATCAAAAAATGGGGTATTTCAGTGGGTCGGAAATTCAGGTTGATGACCTCAAATTTGGATTCAGCACCCTTGAAAACCTATATACTCCAACTTTTAGCCTAATGATACTATAAAATGTGGTAGGAAAATTAATTAAAGAGATCACACGTTTGAAAAAAAGGTGGCTACGCGTGTGTGAGTAGTATTTTGTAGTATCCAAGAGGTCCTCCAAGGGTTTCATCTCTTCTCTGTGCATGGATACTTTTTCAAAGAGTTTTGGCTAGCTACGTCACGATTTTCTTGACGAACAGACCCGATTACCGTTATTCCTGAGCCATTCTTTTTTGGAAAAAATAAATTAAAAAAATTGACTGAAATACCCCATTGATCCCCCGGCTAACCACCTGCATCGAGAGAAATGGCGACTACGTAGAAAAATAGCTTAGATGTATACCTATGTAGCCACGAATTTTTTTTTTTTTTTTTAATATAAATTTTTTTGAACCCTAAAAAATCTAGTACATTTACTTTCTGGACATGCCTCGTATTCACCAACGATTGGAATCTAAGAAGTATCACAGGAGTACTTCTACTCCGAAGAGGTTCAAGTTCCATCCACCGGAACCTGATTTGTATTATGAATGCCTACCCTATCAATGTAATGTAACTGAAACTCTGATCTAATCATACAAGTTCACTCGATAGTTACTAGTACAACAGCAGTAAGTTTAGACAGCGAAATAGTCGGGCACAAGCTAGCGAATAACAAACTGAAGGCGTCAAATTCCAATAATTCTATCAAATCAACTTACAAAAAACTGACCATTTCTACTCACAGTTGCCTCTAAATTAATTTGGGCAACATTTGTATAATACAGTTATAACGATATTTTTATAGACGACAAATATATGAGATGGTTTACTCAGGGTATTGCGGAGGGACTTCTATTTACCTTGTAGTCAAACTCACCCGACGATTTTTTTAAATGGCGTTCTATCAGAAAAAAAATGCGGTACTTGAGTATTATACGGAGGCCACCTAACCTATAGAAATATTTCGTACCGGATACCAAAAATAACTACATAATTGGAAAGAACACACATTAATAGACTTACACGTGAAGTTTTGAATTATTCGGACGCCTGGTTCTGACGTTCTGCAACCCAGAACGCAGCAATGTCGGTCAGGATGGAGTTAAAAGCTTATTATTAAAAGATGCCTTTCTTGTAAGAAACTTACACTATTCTCTTCATTTCGAGGTAAATCCCACAACAAAATCACGTCACTCATTATTGAAAAACGTATAGCAGTAGTAACGCACGGCAATAAATCACTCAGTACACGGACCAGACACAGTGACAGGCGATGACAGGTAATGGCGCGCGCTCCGGTCAACGACCCTGACCTTGGCCTACTTGGAGAGGATTCTGCGAGTAGACACATGACTCATCTGATAACGCTCGACTCACAACAATACTAGAATAGTTCTACTACAACATCTATAACAATTTAACCTTCTATAAGTGCCGCAGCGCGTTTCGTAATGGTGGCCTCCGTATAATACTCAAGTACCAAAAATGCTTACTGAAAAATGCGTTGGTAAAATAGTATTTTAATACTGAAACACGGTTTATGACCTTTAACATAACGGAAATGAGCTGCGCTGAGGAAATGTCTGGATACTCTAAAATCCAACTTAACACTATTGGAACCACAATTTGAAACCCGGTCTGAAATCGAGTTGAGGATATTCTTGAATTGTTTTGTTCATTTTTATAAATCTTATTGAACGCTTGGAATTCTGCGCTTATTCCTCTTTGACGTTCATTTCATCAAGTCCTGTTCACGCGGAGCAAAGTGTAAATGCGTTTAACACGTTGAACGCGGAAAAAAAAATGCGTTGGTCCACTGTGGCGGAGACTTTTTTTTGCGAAATGCGCAAAGATAAGGTGTCATTTGATAACTGCTCATGACCTTCAACCTCGGCCGGATTGAACTGTTCGTCTCATAAACAGTATCTATCACAGAAAACAGCTAGAAAAGAGCGGTAACTGAGAACGAAAGAACAGGAGCAGATATTAGAGTATTTTTGTACTTCCCATATTGATAAAACACGAAACGTGAAAAAGAGCAGCTAGCGCGAGCACTCGTAGATGCTAACTTTCCATGTCCATTTTTCAGATTTCCTCCGTGAAATCGTGAAAAAGTGAACTCCTGTAGTGACGTTAACGTGACGCTTACAAGTTAAGTTGGCAAGGTTACTGTGGTGGATTTTTACTCCTTGTCAATTTCAAATTTTGTTCCCCTTTTAGATAGGATATTAATCTTTTCTTTTTCATGTTCCTAGTATCATGATAAAAGTTATGGAAGAATGGATGGAGCTTATGGCAGAGTCCATGAGGTGACTCCATCTGGCAGAGTTCCCCCACTGATGCCAGTAAAATTAACAAAGAAGTATGCTAGTAAAACAAATAACTAATGATGGTAAAACCTATTGGAGAAAAATTGGAACCCATAGTAAGTGAAACAATAATGAGAATTGAATTAAAATAACTTCAATATTAATGACGAAGTGGATAGGTAGTGGTAGGTACAAACAAATAGTCTTTTCTGTTCAACCTTAAACTTGCTGTTTTCTGCCTTGGGTAGTCCATGGAAGAAGAAAAATAACTCCATCTACTCTGAGGTTATCCTCACGTAGCGCACCCTCGCGTAGACAGCGGATTTTTTCAAACGCCAAAAGTTGGCTTTTGGCGTCAAGGAACTTTTCGCATGTGGGAGTAGATACGTGTGAAACGAAACGGCAAGTACAAAAATACTCTACTCTTGAACCTTTTGGGACATGGGAACCGCCACAGGGACCCCAGGATTTGCGTGACATCGCGTCCAACGTGTTAAGCAGGGTTAGGGGAAAATGGAACGATGGAAGTATTCACATGGGTCTTGTTGGCACCGTTACAAAACTAGTAGGCTTCGGCACAAAACATAAACAAGAACAGAAGCAGCGAAGATTGTATGCTAAGCTCAACAACAAGCCTTGCAGACGATTCAACAAACGTTAGAGCGTATATTATGAAGAAATTACATTAAATTGGCCGTCAATTTGCGCAATGTCTCATCTGGAAATTATACTGTCCACGGAACCAAAGTTAGTACCATCCATTTGAACAATGCTTGGAGAAGGAGAAGGGATGTTGACAAATCAGATTCATAGACTCCGTTGAAATTCCATTTCCAGTTACCACACTGTCTGTGCTGAGTACTGAACTCCATATTTCCTAATCAGCATTGATAAATCACGACATGGCAGCGTTTCCTAGTCATCTCTCTTTCTTGTCCTATTAAATAGGACAAGAAATGGAAAACTTGGTAGGAACGTTAAGTAAAATTTTTACTTAACGTTCCTACCAAGTTTTCCATAAAAACTGTGCTGCATACAGAATACCATGTGATGAATTAACAGAAAAATTATAAATCAAAACGTTTATTCACTCAAAACGCACGTAGAAAATGGCAGACATGACAAGTAGAAATGACAAGTTTTTTCCCCCGAGTTAATCACTAGGTAAAGGAAATAAAATCATGATTTTGACAAGTTTTTTTCCTCGAGTTAATCACTAAGTAACAGTTAGGAATCAAAATCGTGATTTTATTCAATTGATACTTACTTTGATTGGTAATAATGAATATACATATAGAATTTTCCAGTTGAATTAAACCTTTTTCCAAAAGAATTAAACCTTTTTCCAAATGAATTAAACCTTTCCCCAATACAATTAAAATTTTTTCCA
The DNA here is from genome assembly GCA_009739505.2 of Apolygus lucorum. Lineage (NCBI taxonomy): Eukaryota > Metazoa > Arthropoda > Insecta > Hemiptera > Miridae > Apolygus > Apolygus lucorum. The sequence continues at coordinate 63,886,445 of CM019181.2, read as the reverse complement.
AAACAATTAAACCTTTTTCCGAAACAATTAAACCTTTAGCGGGAAAATAAGGAATTGCAAGTATATGAATCGCGAAACAGTTTAATCATGAATTAGGTTGAATGAATTGCAGATAGTAGATTCTGATGAACTTGATTCACTTTCGATAACAGCTCCACGCCTTCTCTCAACAACAATCATTGAACTTGAGCTAGAATCGCTAGCACTCATGATCATTCGTTCGAACAGAACCGCAGGTACAGCAGAAAGTGGTAGGCGGCTAGGAGAAACTGTGGTCAAACGACGTTGGGTCATTAAGGAGGAATAGACGACGCTTACCTACGAAGGAATCCCTTCCAAGTGATATCACTCGGAAGGGATTCAACAGTGGTGTCATCATCATGCTCACTGACATTTCACTGGTCGCTACGTCGTTTATTTATTTTCTGTTACATCCCCTTCTTTTGAGAAGTTTAATTGTTTCGGAAAAAGGTTTAATTATTTTGGAAAAAAGTTTAATTATTTTGGGGAAAGGTTTAATTAATTTTTGAAAAGGTTTAATTGTTTCGTGAAAAGGTTTAATTCATTTGGAAAAAGGTTTAATTCTTTTGGAAAAATGTTTAATTCAACTGGAAAATGCTATATTTACGGAGGAAAAGACAGCAAGAATCCGAGTTGAACAAAGAGACAAACAAAAATGATTAGGACATGCAGTGGGCGTATCCCAGACACCTTTTATCCCTTCCTGCAATAGTAAGGAAATACGTGGTCTGTTCGGAGAGGCAGTTCTGAACGGATCGGTGGGGTTTGGAAGAGCCCGGAGGAGTCCATGCGCCTCTATCCCCTCCCCTTTTCAGTTCCGGTTTGGTTCTGAACTGGTTCTGGATTACCTCTCCGAACAGACCCACGGAGTTCTGCGCTCAGCACAATCAGTGTGGGAACTAGTACAATAGAGCAGAGAATATCAGATATTGGATGAAGGTGGATAAACCTACTGCCCCATGTGCTACACGTGAGCAGGGCTATAGTCTCCTTCTGTTGTTAGTTTTGAGCAAGAATATTCGAAAAATACATGGTAATTACTCAGCGTGATGTGGCATCCATGGATGATGAAGCCAAAATCTTGTTCTCGAGCGAATCTGAATGAATTTAATAAACATCTCCGAAGATAATATTGCAGTTCCAATGTGTTAAGATGATGTTTGATTATAATAACAATATAGCAATTCAAGATGTACCTATTTTAACAATCCTATGTCGAAAAGTTACTGTCATAAATAGCTATTGCTAGTGAAACGGATATAGCCTTGATATAATAAATTTTCTTTAATAAATAACTGCAATGTACAACCTGTTTCCTTCACGATAAAAACTGAAGCAGCTGATTACGCTCGAGCATTCAACTCTTGCAATGCGTCGCAGGATGGTGTCTTAATACCTTGCGCTTTTGCGTAGAGATTGTTGTCACCGAAGTTTCTCGCCCTCCAAACCAAAGACTCTCCTGAGAATGATAATAGAGCGTAGGTAAGTAACTTTTTATACTATTAGTGAAGCGTATTAAGGTATTTCCAAAATGTTGGCTTCAAGAGGTACAACATAACAACAAGTGGGCGTGGCACATAGCTTCCTCATATCCATTACCTGACTGTAAAAATGATCCGATGCATAGTAGTTAATCTCAAAACATCAATCTCTAAGGCCCACTTTCACCAAACATTCAAAACGAGTTTAAACCAAACGAGGCGAGAGATAAACGACGTTCAGTAAAAATCGTCTTTCACCAGAGCGATTTACGAGTTTAAACACCATCTTGGGGGGTTCGAGTTTAAACGGTCGAAAATCGGCCGAACAAACTAGGAAACCTCGTTTAACTACCAATTCAATATGGCCGCGCATTGATTTTTGATTGTTTTCGAAATGAAATTGCGAATTATTTTTGCATTTCGAATTATTTTTGACTCGTCTGACGATGACGACGACGTCCGAGTCGAATCCTGGATCGGATTCCACATTCCGAGATTATGTACGTTACTGAATTTCCGCCTTTCCAAGCCCCGAGTCGTCCAAGTGCTCGACTAGATTGACACTCGCCTCGAGTTCCCGTCATACAAATAAGTTCAATTTAAAATGAATAATGGTTTTTTCAATAACATAATAGTGCAACCTACATTCCTTGGTTGTTTCTATTCGGACCAATTATACAAATTGACCATCATAAAAAACCAGTTCGACCAAAATAAAATTTTATTGAGGTGAAATGGGGGGCCCTCATCTTCGAGTTTACATCCATCGGTAATCATTCAAATTATCCAAGTACATTCCTACCGTTCAGAACAATGCGGCGGCCACTGTGTTTCACTAGGATACATCAAGGAAGGTACTTGAGTTTGCAGAAATACTGGAGTTATTGCGCTCGTTGCGGCTCAAATGTGAATGATGTGTAGGCACCTACCTAATAACTCAATTGATGAAAATATTCAGGTGATGAAAATATTCAGCAAAATAAAACGAAGGGAACCGGAAAACTCGAAACAAACCGCAGGAATCAGCAAATAATAAAAACAAGGAATTCGAAAAACTGACACTGATAAAGATAAACAAGACGGCAATCTGCTGATATCAAGCGCGGGAGTGTTTGTTGTTCAACGTTTCTATTGCCCAAATACGTCATAATGTCCAACTTTCATTCGTTTCGCTCAACATTTAAAGTTTAGACAAACTCGATTGTCTTAAACAACGTTTAACGATGATTTGGGTTGGTGAAAGACGCTCGCCATCTTGCCGGGTTTATTCCTTCAGATTAACTATTAACGCGTTTAGCTAAAGCAAGTTTAGAACAACTTTTCTAAGTGGGCCTAAGGCCCACTTTCACCAAATGTTGTTCAAATCGCGTTTAACTAAACGCCTTTATAGTTAATCTGGATGAATAAACCCGGCAAGATGGCGAGCGTCTTTCAACAACCCAAATCATCGTTAAATGTCGTTTAAAATAATCGAGTTTGTCTAAACTTGAAATGTCGAGCGGAACGAATGAAAGTTGGACATTATGACGTATTGGGGCAATAGAAACGTTGAATAACAACCACCTCTATCACCAGATTCCCACCTTGTGTCTCGTTATCAGTTTCAATTTTTCGAATTCCTTGTTTTTTGGGGTTTTTTTTTTGTTGATTCCTGTGGTTTGTTTCGAGTTTTCCGGTTCTCTTTGTTTTATTTTGCTGAATATTTTCATCACCTACCTATTGAGTTATTACACATCATCACTTTGAGCCGCAACGAGCGCAATAACTCCAGTATTTATCCAGACTCAAGTACCTTCCTTGATGTAACCTAGTGAAACACAGAGGCCGTCGCCTTGTTCTGAACGGTAGGAATGTACTTCGATAATTTGAATGATTACCGATGGATGTAAACTCGAAGATGAGGGCCCCCAATTTCACCTCAATAGAAATTTATTTTGGTCGAACTGGTCTTTTTGTTTATTATTTTCAATAATGAACCTTTGGAATCGACCAAGAAAATTTTTTTTTAACACCCCCACAAAATTTGATGCTTTACGTTTCAAGGTACGTAGAATCCAAAAATCGAATAAAAATTTGGCCGTTCGTCCGCTGTCCGCGGCACTTTTGCCACTTGGCATTGACCGATTTTGATGAAATTTGGTATGTGGGCTCCATTTGGGGTCTAGTTGTGCCCAGAAGATTTTGGTTGATGTAGGTCAGTTCTAAGGGTTCCAAAATCAATTTTGAAATTTTGAAACGCCCTAACTCAAAAAATTTTGAAATAAAGGTATTGTTTTTCCTTCAATTTAAGAATCTATAGAATTTTTTGAGACCACCCGGAGCTCTGTAGGACAAACCGTTCGCTCACCACGAGAATTTAAAGTTTGGACGTACGATAAATCAGAAACACGAGTGTGAATCGCAAAAGAGGCCTAATCTCCGTTCAAATTAAAGCTGACCGAAATGCGATCGATGTTTTCTTCATGTTGGTTGGTGGCTTTGCAGACGAGTGATCTATATAGAAAAATAATAAACCATTGTGTAATAATTTGCAGCGTTTTGTATAATGGTCAATTTGTATAATTCGTCCGAATAGAAACAACCAAGGAATGTAGTGTTGAATCATCAAAAATTAACTTCCCTCGACCAGGGATGGATCTCCTATCATTCAGATTCCTAATCAGAGCTCCAACCACATGAGCTAAGGAAGCGAATGGACAGAAATGCGAAGAGGTCGCTATCACAACATATCCCCCCCCCCACCACCACGTTAGGAAATCTTAGGTACTCCGTTACCTAGTCAGGGAGGCTGCTTTGGCCGGCGTTTTACAACCCAGTGAGAACGCGTATTTTTGACAGGCTTCGGAGTTTTAGTTATTGTTCCTTATTGACGGGGCGGGGGATCTGCTGACCTCAATGTTTGTCCGAATAGGCGGTGTCTCGACTCGTGTCTTGGGAGGGAGTTGTTTTCACGACCTAATCTTAATGAATTATTGTTTCTCTGAGAAATGCTGAGGAGACCATTCAGGTCCGATACGACTGCGCCACAATGTTGAATCATCAAAAATTAAATTCCCTCGACCGGGGATCGATCTCCTATCGTTCCGATTCTGAATCGGAGCTCCTACCACATGAGCTAAGGAAGCGAATGGACAGAAATGCGAAGAGGTCGCTGATCACATGTCCCCCCCCCCCCCCTGTTAGGAAATCTTAGGTACTCCGTTACCTAGTCAGGGAGTTGAGAGGCAGCTTTGGCCGGCGTTTTCCAACCCAGTGAGAACGCGCTATTTTTGACTGGCTTCGGAGTTTGTTCCTTATTGACGGGGCGGGGGATCTGCTGACCTCAACGTTTGTCCGAATAGGCGGTGGCTCAACTCGTGTCTTTGGAGGGAGTTGTTTTGATGTCCTAATCTTAATGAATTATTGTTTCTCTGAAAAATGCTGAGGGGACCGTCCGAGTCCGGTGCGACTGCACAACATTGTTGAATCATCAAAAATTAACTTCCCTCGACCAGGGATCAATCTCCTATCGTTCCGATTCTGAATCGGAGCTCCTACCACATGAGCTAAGGAAGCGAATGGACAGAAATGCGAAGAGGTCGCTGATCACAACAGTAGTTTGCACTATTATGTTATTAAAAAACATTATTCATTTTAAATTAACTTTTTGAACTTATTTGTACGACGGGAACTCGAGGTGAGTGTCAATCTAGTCATAATCACCATAATCCACATAATCACGGAATGTGGAATCCGATCCAGGATTCGACTCGGACGTCGTCGCCAGACGAGTCAAAAATAATTCAAAATGCAAAAGTAATTCGCAATTTCATTTCGAAAACAAATCACAAATCAATGCACAGCCATATTGCATTGGTAGTTAAACGAGGTAAGCTAGTTTATTCGGCCGACTTTCGACCGTTTAAACTCGAACCCACCGAGATGGAGTTTTAACTCGTAAATGGCTCTGGTGAAAGACGATTATTACTAAACGTCGTTTATCTCTCGCCTCTTTTGGTTTAAACTGGTTTCGAATGTTTTGTGAAAGAGTGCTTAGGTTGAAAACGTAGAATTTATGGCTGTTACAAGGAATTCACGTTTGCCGTTCATTAGTCGGGGGGAGATGATTTTCATAGGGGACCATCTAAACCCAAATCTGAACAATCCTGAAAAATTTCATCAAATTCGGATGAAAAATTAAGGTGTAGTGGATTGTACAAAGATTTTACGATTGCGGATGCGCAGAGGGTACTATCAACTTGGGGGTCATGATTTTCGTAGGGGACTCTCTACAATCCAATCCGCACAATCAGTATCGTACAATCAGTCTACTATCAGTCTGGGGGCAATGACTACCATAGGGAACCACCTACATGCCAACCCTCACAATCCCTGAAAATTTCATCGAAATTGGACAATAACTTTTGAAATAAAACAACAAGTTTTGCCCGTTACAAGGGTTTCATGACAGATAGACACAGGGAACCTAAGGCTTAAGGGTTAAGGAAGGCCTAAAATGTAAAACACCGCAAAGATTTATATTTTAGATGACATTTTTTTTTTTTTTCAACTTCGAAAAGTGAAAACAATGCATTCGCTACCTCGGGAAACTCGGAAGCAATAATTAGCTATATCCCGCCTAGTTATTTGGCCTAGTCGTATGATTTTCGATTGTTCAGCGATACACCCAGATGTCTGTAATCCCAGAGGTTAGGTTTAGATGTTCAGGGCTACAAACTGGGAAAACAATGTTACTAACCTCAAAATCTCTTACTATTAAGGTTAAGCCATAATCTTCAAAATTTTATGAGTAATAGATTCCATAACAGTTCTTATATGCCCTGGCCGAGTCGTCCAAAATTACGGCCATTAACACTCATTTTGACTATTAGTAACAACAAACTTATTCTCCCCACTATTCACTGATTGAAGGTCATCACGCTGCATACTGAATCATTCATATTGTAATAATCGATGGCTGCGGTTTCATTCAATTTCCTAATAAAAACCTATATACATATTCCTCATTATACGAGCTGTTCTACACTTCATTATAAAACTTACGATAAGTCTTCTCTCGGTAACAAGCGTTTCTGAGGTTAGATATATATTCTTCTTCCACAGAAACTTCCAATCGACGAATGCTACCTTGGTAGGTACTGTGGAAATTCTCCTTGACATAATACGGAACTCCAAGAACAATAGTTTTTCTGACAACAGGGAATTTACTGGAACAAAAACAGAATGGAATTATTTCTTTTAGTAGAACTCATGTGCACGACGAAAGCAAAATTACCTACCTAGTTAGGGACTAATTAGAGACTAACTAAACCTTCCGGTGAATCAGAAATAACTCCTAAAGGACTAATTTTATCGGCTTGGAAATTTTTGAAGGGAAAAACGTTGCTTCAGCAGGACTACAACTACAAAATTTCTATCCCCAACAACCTGCGCAACGTAGGTAAAACATTAGAATATAAATCAACAGGTAGGAGGTTCACTCGTACTGTTTTCTTATTTTGTACATACTTGAGTAATGGCTGAAGTATAATACCTGTTCTGTGTGAGACTGTAAACTGGATCAGAAACCAGGAGGGAGCTCATCATCGATAGAGCAATCAAGATCAAGACAGGAAGCATTTGCATCAACACGCCATAATTTGTTGGTTGCTAAACGTAAACAAAAAGAAATTACTAGATACACAAATGGATGGAATACAATATTTGTTTTATAATAACACCAAACCTACGGGCAGGTATGCATAGATGAAAAAACCGTCTGCCAAGTGGGTGTGGCACATAGCTTCCTCGTATCCATAACCCGATTGTATAGATGATCCGATGCATAGTCTGCCGGGAGTCTTAAAAGGAGTCACATTGGGTCCCGTTATTGTTCAAGTTTTGACCGGTATATAGTTCGAGTTTCGTTCGGAATTTTTGCACAGTGCGTCAGTTTGTTTCGGATTCTTGGTCTCTCGACTTTAAAGGTGATACGGGGTCTTAATGTGCATATTTTTGCGATTTCCTGTAATAGGAAAAGCGTTCGTTTCGCATTGAAGTAGAAGCGAGGTGGCTCACAGATTTGATGGCGACCTTGAGGTGATCTACGCTTGCGCAGTGCCTCTGAGTCAAATGTTGTGATCTTGTCATCGACTACAGTGTCAAAGTTCAGTTAGATCGCTAATCGCAATCTCAACTGTTTAGACAACAACCTACGAGTAAGTCAGGGACACTAGAATGTTATTTTACGCCGACCCGTGAGACGCCAAAACGTAGACGTAGAAACAGTACCCCACCTGAAGGTGCTGAAAAAGTTGAACTAGACGGAATGTCTCCGAGCAAAAAGATTGGGGATTTTACTCCAGATGAATTTGCAAAAATTATGGAATTAACTATGGATAAGAAACTTCAAAATGTTGCGACAAAAGAAGATATTGCTTTGATGAAAAGATCGATTGATGCAGTCGTCGAAGAGAATCGCCTCCTGAAAGAGGAAATCACCCACCTGAAACAAGTCACCCAGGTATTGAAAACGCAGGTGAACGAGTATCGTAACTTGCTGAACAGGAACAAGCTAATAATACGTGGTCTGAAGTTACCTGCGGGACAAACACTAGTGGAAGCAGTTCTTGATCTTTTTGTTAATGTCCTGAAAGTGGCAAATGTACGCGTCGTACAGACTTTCATATTATCAAAACCCGATCCTAACAAATCAGGCCTGATTCTCGTTGAGTTTGAATCGTACAAAGATGTGATGGCAATCTACAAAAATGTTAATAAATTAAGAGGCACGGGTATAGCAATACATGATGACGTGACGCCAGAAAGTCCAATCAAACGAGGAATACTTCTACGGATCAAAAAACATTGTGCTACGCTGGACGTGAACAAGATTTTGAAATTGCGAGGTGACATACTTATTGTGGATGGCCGAAAATTTACTTGGTCTGAAAATAATATCGCCGCCTGTGATGGTTCTGAGGAGGGTATCGCTGCTCTTAGTCATATCATGGGCATTGATCTCAGCAGTTTTATTCGAAGTATGAATACGAATCGCGATCGGGATACTCAGGGCGGAATGTCATCTCAGCAGCCATAGCATGAAGAGTCAACAGTTTCGGTGGAAGTTCTGGGTCGTCTTGGAATGTCAAATGTTAATAGTCTTAGGATTCTCTCGTATAACATCAATGGTTTAAGGACTAAAATATGCAGGTTGATTTCTATAAATTTGTGAAGTCTTTTGAAATTTTTGTTTTATTAGAAACATTTTTAGAAGAAGATAGGTGTGATAAATTTTATGGATATTTCCCGGAGTATGAAATTGTCTGGATCCCAGCAGTGAGATTTGCTGAAAGGGGCCGTGCGAGCGGGGGGAAGTTGTTAGCTTACCGGAAGTTGTTGGGTAAAATATGTACTTTTCAGAGAGTTGTACTGATATAATAAGTCTAAATATAAATGATACCACCTCCACCACATTGGTTCCAGTGTTTTAAATGAGAAGAATTGGGATAATGATTTCGATTCTTTAAAATTGATTGAGGAATTTTTGAAGTCAAGCAACATTATAATGATTAGTATGAATAGTGAAAAATAGTCAGGTTGTTTGCAATACCTGGAGTACATTGAAGTAGGTAAATTAATTAATTTTCATACAAAACTCTTGAAAATTATTATTATTATTTATTTATTTATTTTATTATTTTTTTTTCCAACAAAATATTCTATTGTGGTGTAATTATTTATATTACTTATGCCGGCAGAACCGGATTCATGGCGCAATCGCCAAATCCTATTGGTTTTTTACGTTTTATCGAAGTTGTAACTACTTTTCTTCTTCTTCTTCCGATGCATAGTAGTTAATCTCAAAACATCAATCTCTAAGTACCTTCCACTACCCTCATAGGAGACCATCTACATGCTAATCTGAACAATCCTGAGAAATTTCGTCGAAATTGGATTGAAAATGTGGAAGTTATGGCTGTTACAAGGAATTCACGTTTGCGCATACGCAGCAACTGCTATTAGTCTGGGAGAGAGGCTTTTCATAGGGGACCATCTACACGCCAATCTGAACAATCCAAGAAAATTTCATCAAATTCGGATGAAGAATGTAAGTGTTATGGCTGTTACAGAAGTTCAAGAGGGGTCCACCAGGGAAACCTAATGGGACCACCTCTGTCCATCCCAGGGGGCCCGCGTTGTGCAACAGGGACGCATGACCTTGACTTGGGTAGGGATAAGAAGGGCTCCAAAGAGATGAAAACACCCTCTATTACCCTACCCCAACAACCCAAAATGATGATGGCAAAGCCAAGTTCTTTGCAGACGAGTGATCTATATAGAAAAATGATAAACCTTAATAATAATTTGCAGCGTTTTAAAAACCAAATCAACGTTTTGACAGGGGAGACTTTGGGGTCTACTAGGCCGTCGCTTCTCCCACCCTACACCCACATAATGAAAATTGCGCCTGATTTTTTTTTTTAATTTTTTTTATTTTTAATCGAAAGTAGATCTCATTCTGAGAATTTTGACATCAGCCGTTCTCGTTTTGGATGAGTAGATCTTTTTCTATGGTTTTTCAACGTTTTTACCGTTGATGACGTCATGCGCACCTCCCGCCTGGGCAGGACCCCCCAGCCCACTGTGACGTCATAAACGGTCGAAACTTAGAAAAATCATAGACGAAGGTCTTCTCACGCTAGAGGGTCGCGGTTGGTGTCAAAATTCTCAGAATGAGGTCTAGTTTAGATTAAAAATAACAATAAACCATTTTTCCGACCCATGCGCACACCCCATTGAACGTCTGATACAGAAAAACATTTATTGAACATGTAATGGATTTGCCAAAAAGATGAGTTGCTTATTTAACTCTAATAAATCCTAATTGAAATTGTACGAAACTAGAAATTAAAGTCATTATGTAACTAGGATTTACATTTTTGTAAATGTTACGAAAGTGAGATTTATTTAGTTTTGCTTTAAATATACTTAACTCTAAACAACAAGAAATTTCAATAACAGAAAGAAAGAACTTAATTTAAAGATGTTCCCCATTACAGTTTTAAGCTCATAAAATGAAATGTCGATAAAATCGTAAAACCTACCTCCCTATTCTGAAAACAAAACTAACCTCTCTATGTTGCTGCTGGTGTTGTTGATCTGCTCGCCTCCACTGATTACCCCGGCGAACGTAAACATTAGCCGACCCTGGAAACGCACCTCCGAAGAACATATTGAAGAATTCCTCAGCAGTGACATCCGCTGCAAAACGAAAAATCCCATTTCAGCACATTGCAGAGTTGTTGGACTCAGTCTTCGAATAACATTTTAGTCGAATAATGGGTACTAATATGTTGTGGTTGTGGACTTTTTTTTTCAAATAAATGGGGTTTTTTGACTATGAAAGTCCCTTGTTCGTTTCCAATCACTGATTTGTTAGTTATCTGCAGTAGTGGTCACTGGTACTCAACACAAAAACCTCATCCTCTAGCTGTTGGATTGAAAATTACAACCAGAGGGTTGTCGAAAGCTCTCCAGGAATTAAACTGATCGGAAACAAACAAGGAATGGTCGTTGGGGCGTCGTTTGGCGGTGGACTTTGAACCGACTTCTGCGGGGGTCGTGGGTTCAAGGCTCATCGCCGGCAGCGCGCGCTTTTCGGCTTCTCTCATCGCTCCCCTCGTTCCAAACCAGGGCGGTGCACAGTACTGTGAGTATGCGTAAAAAATCGAAAAAACGACCGTCTATTAGTATTGGAAAGGAGTGCAAGAACCTATCCCCAGATAGTCTTTGAGCACGTTTAAATAGGTTTCCTGACTTCACAAGCCTCTTACGGATCACCAGAGGGCAAGTTCCGCGATCATTTATGTTAATAACTCATTTCACCCAAAACGCTAACGATGAACTACCTGCTCATTATGAGTGCGGATACCGTTATATCAACAAGTTGGGTCTTATTGCTCTTCATGACGAGTCACGGCATAAGTATGTGCTTTATTCACGTTTTTTAATAATTTTTGAAGTACGAATTTCTCCTAAGCACTCGGTAAAATCGTCACAACAATAATTCCCAATTTTCTTCTTAAACCTTAACATCAAATAGTGAATTTCTCAAAAAGAGGAGAAATGAGGAATTAGAGCACTTGATGAATGTTTTCTGGCACTATCCCTTGACTCAATCCCGTTGGAATTTGCCGCGACTTTTTTTTCTATGAAATTTTCAATACGAATAGAAAGCTTTTAGAAAAATTAAAGTCGCGGGAAAGTGTGGAGAGGAAAAAAACCACATCCTCGCTTTTTTCATATCAACAGAATAGAACAGAAAAGATTATGAAGTCATCAACCAGTATCTGATTAGGGATAACTTCATTGACACGACCACCATCCACAAAACTGATACCTAATGCTGTACCAAGCACATCTAACGCTATGGAACTGAGTTGTGGAAGCGCTCTCTCCAGCATCAGCAGCGCTAATGACGGTGACGATTTAGATTCATCATTCAGTGTAGTGCACTTCTAAAGACATCTAATTATTACCTATGTTTCGGTACTTTTGTAAAATTGGTGAACTGTTACTTTGTTTTGAATTTAAAATTTCAATATTTTTGGGTGATTCTCAAACTACGGGACAATTTGGAGTTGGAAATTTCAAAAATTTTGACCTTCTCAATTTCCCCTAATTTTTTTTAAACTACCTTCGGGAGTCTAATATAAAGGTGTTCTGATGTGTGAGCATGCATGATAACCCTTAAGTTGCTCAAAATTTGATTTTATAAACTTCATAGGTCATGACAATGAGGAGAAAACTATGGGACAAACTTTAGTAACATATTGCATGTATATTAACCGTATGATGGACAGATTTCAAGCATATTGTGGTTCAATATCTATTTTTAAACAATGAGGAATTTCACCGAATTCTGTTTGCATTTTTCCTGAATAGTTAATGGTGTGGGATAGATGAAAATCGGGTTGATTTCGGAAAATAAGTCTCCTGTTATTTTTGGGAGACAATCAAAATTTTTGATTTCAAAACTAACCGGGAAAACGGACGTGAAGCGGGAACGCTCGCTGATTGGGCTGTTCGGATCGCTGTCTCCTCCCAGTGTTGCCCATTGGGACGACGAAATCGTGTTTTCTAAGAGAAAAGTTATCAAACAAAAACAGGGGAAACCTAATTTTCCCCATCTTGCTTTTTCTATTTTTTTCTTCAGTTTTTCGATTTCGAACTTTACTTTTTCGTGAAATTTTGCATCTGGGGACTATAGATTTCTCGATCTCAGCGCTTCAAGCGGCCATAAATGAACTATTCCGGGATGACGTCATTTTCCCGGTTTTTTCAAACATTCGTATTTTCTACACTGTTTTGGTTATTCGTAAATTAGGAAGTTCGGGCTGAAAGTTTGCCTTAGGGGGTTTTTCGAGGTGCTGAATCCGATTTTGGGTTCAAAAATAGGAAATTCCAACATGGTGAACTTCCTCATTTTGAATGAAAACAATTACCGTGAAACGTTATCACTGGCAGAGAAAAATTCGAGAATGTTGAACAGCTGACTCTGGGACAGGCCACGACAATGAGATTTGAGGTACATATCGATTATGATTATGCACATAAATTGATCGATTTATAGATCAACTAGGGTGGTGTCATGTAGGCGTGATACCACAAAAACAACTACAAAAAGGATTTTGAGAAAAGTTGAACAGAAAATTTTTTATTAACAAAGGACATAAATTGTCCCGTAGTTTGAGAATCACCCTTTTAATAAACTCCTTCTAATATTATTTATTGTGCAATTTTCTTTCCTTAAAATATGAAGTAGTATGAAATCCATGATCAGAGCAACTTTCTCTAACAGAACTATCCACAAATTGATTTTTGATCACTTGATCCATAAACTCACAGTACTGTGCGGTGAGGCAATGGGAAGCCATGAACGAAATCATCAGAACAAACTCTGATCTTCCTTTTGGAAGACAGCTGATGAAGTCTGGGACGCCAGGAATGGCAGTTGGACGAATATACAACCTGAAATGATTGTTTACTTTACTTTACTAATATATTGTACTCACACTCGAATCCACGGGTATAAGACTCAGCAGAGTGACTGTGGGTGTGCCTCAACCTTTCTTCATCGTTCCCGTACATATCATATTGCTTCCTCTTCTCGACGTCAGTTAATATAGCAACAGCATTTCCTACAGCTGGAAGATCCATAAAAAGAACGTCATATAATCAATGTTTAACTAAATCACAATGTTCAGTTTCAGGGTAGCCTATAACTTATAAAATAACTAACCTTTGAAGGCTTCAGCTGCCCCAGGAGCTTTGTTCTTATCGGGGTGAAGATGTAGGGCCAACTTTTTATAAGCTTTCTTGATGTCACTATCTGTCGCTTCCTTGGACACGCCAAGAATTTCGTAATAATCTTTGCATTTCTTGATCCTGAAGAATAACGAACAAAATAGAACACATTCCATTTGATGTTGGCCGAGGGTGCTATGTCCCTCAAAAGTAAAAAAGGCATAATATCGTCACCACTACAACAAACTACCTAATTTTTTACACTCCAGAGAACTATCGAGTCGGTGAATTCGTGATAATAGTACTGGGAAGGCCTATCAACTGTCAATGGGGTAATTCGGTAGGTCGGAAATTCAGGTTTTTGACCTCAAATTTGGATTCAGCAACCTTGAAAACCTATATACTCCAACTTTAAGCCCAATGATACTATAACATGTGGTAGAAAAATTAATTGAAGAGATCTCACGTTTGAAAAAAAGGCAGACCTCCCTTAATGCACACACACTTATGCCGCGTGTGTGTGTGAGTAGTATTTTGTAGTATCCAAGAGGTCCCCCAAGGGTTTCATCGCTTCTCTGTGCATGGATACTTTTTTCAAAGACAGTTGGCTAGCTACGTCACACCATTCAAATCTTCAACTTTCCTTAGCTTCTCTGATTTTTTAAAAACATTTTCCTGACGAACAGACCCGATTACTGTTATTACTGAGCCATACCTACTCTTTTGAAAATTTTTTTTTTTTAAATTGACTGAAATACCCCATTGCTTTTATCCGTGTGACGTCACACAGAACGGTCGCTGAAAGGCGGCCATGTTCCCACCGTTGTAAACAAATATTGTATGGAAGGTTTTTCATTATGCCAATCTGTGCGGTTATTAGTTGCTCTTCTCATCCCGGAAGCGGTATTTAATCTTTTGGTTTGCCAAAAGTGATTAGAAACAGTGTGGAAAGACAAGAGAACTTTCCGAAAAAAGAAGAATATCAGCCTTTTGGCGTCGCTGCTTCCCAGCGTTCCTGACAACCATGATTTTCGATGAACTGACACTTTTTATAACCAGCTTCAAATTATCTAGTTCCACTTGTGTTTTGTGATGTAGTTCGTCTCTCGTATCCCGAGTTGTGGTTCTCAATTTCAGCTTTCATTTGTCCAAGTTTTCTTTTTCATCACTTAAGGCCCGATCACACAGGACGCGTTATAACGCAACGTTAGGCGTTCGAGTAACGTTGCGTTACGGCGTTACAGTTGTATGATGCAATATTGCATCATCCCCGCCACACACGCGGCGTTAAGATACTTTCAGTAACGCAACGTCACGCGTTCGGGTTGTAAAAATTTACAAAAGTAACGCGCGTTGAGGGCGTTATCCTCGTTGTTCAAGGAGTTTATTTCAAGATGAGTGAGGATACAGAAGCTCTCATTCAAGAAGTTCAAAAGTTTGTTTATTTGTACAATACATCACATAATTTGTACAAGAATATGTTGAAAAAGATGGAGGCGTGGAATACAATCTTGTCTCTTTTTATTGATTGGGTGCACCCAATGCCGTCTATTTTTGCCGTCTAGTAAAACTAATAAAAGAAGAGCTTCTTCCTCATCAGAATCACTAAGTTATCATAGCTTTATGTGAAAGTCAGAAGATACAGAAAGAGGAGAACACTATGGAGTACACTATCACAATGCTGGGTTCTAGGCCAAAATGACGCGCGATATAACGCAGTGTGTGACGTAGCTATATCGCCAAACGTCGGGGAGAACGCGCGTTCCCTGATCGCCGCGTTATAACGCGTCCTGTGTGATCGGGCCTTTAGGTATTTGTTCGTTTCCCCGGGAAATATCATGTTGTTCACCTCTCAAAACCAACTGCTCATCACGAAAATTCTGTAATCTTCACATCAACTTCATGGTGTAGGTACTACCTATTGTTAATTCTGTGCGAATTGTATATAGTTTCAATGTACAATGAAATTTCTGAATAAAATCGCGCGCTTTGGTCATCCACGTAAGACATGGCGTAAGACTGACCCTTTTCACAGCGTATTTGTCTTGCCACAAGCGCCAATATTATTGTAGGTTGGTACCTTCCTTGTAAAACTTGAAGTTTCAGATAAGCACTACTAGATTTTATATCATTACAACTCCAATACGCAGTCGGACAAAGTAATTTCAGTATCTTCAATCACGCGAAGGGATAATAATATCCCCAATCGACCTTCATATAACTTATTATTGTATTTGTAATAGGTGAACCCTTGAATAATTTACCTTTTGACTGCTTCCAACTGATCTGATGTGTAGTCCATGGTTTCTGATGCTTTCTCTTTCCTAGAATCTGCAAAACCAAACAACTCAGAATGAATTAAGTTGAACTATCTAATTTTACCTGAACAGGTTCTATCATAAAGTTACTCAAATCTTCTAAACTGGCTCTTTTTACAGTAAAACTGTTGACTGAAACTGGGGGCATGCAGGTGACGCTTTGACCAAATTTGACGGGTCAGTAGCCTGGGGATTTTCCCTTCTGCGGTACTGGTTTTTCAAATGAGGAATGAACCATTTGCTGGTATTCTTAGTACATCAGAACCCTGGAAACGGCCAATAGTACGAAACCCAACTGGTCAAGGGTAGCGTTATACAAACGTAACTGAACAGAGGTTGCCACTGTTTAGGCAACAGTTAATTAAACTAATTCAGTAGAGGGGTAGATTTGCCACTGACAGTACTGAGCCCAAACTGAAAGTTGGTGGAGTCATGGACGCTGCCACACGCTACTAATATCTCAGTGCCTACCAAAAGTTTGAAGGTAATCAACTGTCCGATCAAGCTTTGGCGAATCCTTGCCTTGTTTGTCTCCCTCAGACTAGTGGTCTGTTCAGAGAAGCAGTCCGGAACTAGTTCAGAACCAAACCGGAACTGGAAAGGGGAGGGGATAGAGGCGCTTGGACTCCTCAGGGCTTCTCCAAACCACTACGAACCGTTCAGGACTGCTTCTCCGAACTAACCTTAGGTATTTCCTCATTTTCAAATCCCTGCAAAACAGAGAGTCCCAAGGGATCGGTAATTATGCTTTCAGTAGAAACGTTCTTCAGACCCTAGTGCTGTCTAATGTCAGTAAAACCAGGGCCCTCAAAAAGTCCCAGGGGTCTGCTAGCACCTGGGAACCACAAACACGGGGCAAAGGCTCAACTAAAGCCGACTCAGCAAATTACCCAGCCAAATCAGAAACTGAGTAACCTCTTGGGTTAGGTTGGGGAGGCGCTTGGACTCCTCCAGGCTTCTCCAAACCCCTCCGAACCGTTCAGGACTGCTTCTCCGAACTAACCTTAGGTATTTCCTAATTGTCAAATCCCTGCTGAAGAGAGAGTCCCAAGGGATCGGTAACTATGCTTTCAGTAGGAACATTCTTCAGACCCTAGTGCTGTCTAATGTCAGTAAAACCAGGGCCCTCAAAAAGTCCAAGGGGTCTGCTAGCACCTGGGAACCACAAACACACTACTAATACGCTACTACCATCTCAGTGCCTACCAAAAGTTTGAAGATAATCAACTGTCCGATCAAGCTTTGGCGAATCCTTGCCTTGTTTGTCTCCCTCAGACTAGTGGTCTATTCAGAGAAGCAGTCCGGAACCAGTTCAGAACCAAACCGGAACTGGAAAGGGGAGGGGATAGAGGCGCTTGGACTCCTCTGGGCTTCTCCAAACCCCTCCGAACCATTCAGGACTGCTTCTCCGAACTAACCTTAGGTATTTTCTAATTGTCAAATCCCTGCAGAAGAGAGAGTCCCAAGGGATCGATAAGTATGCTTTCAGTAGGAACGTTCTTCAGACCCTAGTGCTGTCTAATGTCAGTAAAACCAGGGCCCTCAAACCAGGTGCTAGTAGACCCCTGGAAACCACAAACACGGCTCAACTAAAGCCAACTCAGCAAATTACCCAGCCAAATCAGAAACTGAGTAACCTACGAATAAAATCACTCGCGATGAGATTGTGGAAAACCATTTTAATAAAAACGGAGTTGAGTAGAATGTTGTCTATTTCCACAAAAATAATGAGTTACAAGTTAAATCGATTTTGACGATTAGGTCATCATCAGTAACAAACAATAACTGAAGGTACATCACAAAGAGCATAGCTTATAATATAAGTGCCTATATTATAGGCACAAGTGAAAGGGAGGTTGAATCCCATTGGTCGAGAAAGTGAAAGTCATACCCAATGCTCTCAGAGGCTTAGGAGAATTTGGCTTTGGCTCAGAGAATAGGAGCCAATAGGCCAATAGAGCTCTGAGCCAATAGGATTCTCCTTTCACTTATCTGATTGGGTATGACTTTCACTTTCTCGACCAATGGGATTCAAGCTCCCTTTCACTTGTGACTATATAAGCTGTGCTCTCTGTGATGTACCTTCAGTTATTGTTTGTTACTGATGATGACCTAACCGTCAAAATCGATTTAACTTGTAACTCATTATTTTCGTGGAAATATACAACATTCTACTCAACTCCGTTTTTACTAAGTAACCTCTTGGGTTCAGCCACCTCCTCTCAATTCTTGATCTTACGCTACGAAGGAACCTGTGAGTGAGTCTCCCTTTGGGGGCATTGTCCCTTTCAAATTGCCGTCCATAACAGTCTCATCAAGCCTCGAATATTATAGGGATGCTGAAGCGTGAACATCTAGTCCACTGGGCTGAAAGCTGAATCTGGGAGCCTGAGAAGCATTCTGATTGGTGGAGCTCCAGGACGTAGTTATAGCGGAATGCAACAGATTGCGATCACGACCGCGTTCTTGATCATTTGTTCCCAACCTCATCACAACAAGTCACCTTGTTTATCACATATTTTTCTCCTTGGTGCATTACCGGTCGCATCTAAGTAATTAATTTGCTAACATTTAGTTATATTCGCGATATGTACGAAAAAATCGAGCGATTTTCAATAATACACTGGGTTTCAAACGTTTCTATGGGTGGCAGTTGTCAATTGAACATTTGAACAACTGGCGATAGGGACAACAAAAATTGTTAGGGGAACTTTGAAAATACCTTTCGCCTCGATTGGATTTTCTAAGTAATTTTTGCAAATCTAAATAATTATGAAACGAAAAGTTACCAATTTCTGGTCATTCGAAAGGATTAGAAAAGAAGCGGTATGAAGAGTGTGGCCTCCCCCCCCCCCCCCCCCACCACTTCCGTAGTAGTTCCTCAATCCTAGCTGAAAGTAGATGGCGCAACTGAGGCAGCCTCAAAAATGCTTGCACGCCATTTTAACGTTGGCTTTCTTCTCTGTTAACTTGTCTCCGTTACTCTATGATCTAGTCTAAATGAAGAGGGGGAAAAAGTACAGAAATTGTCATTTTGGAATCACTAACTTGATTGAGAACGACGCCGCGTAGTCGGTTCTTCTTGTTTCGTGGAAGGACCAGACGATGATTTTAGACGTTGAAGGCTTTCCAATAGATCTGAAACCAATAAAAGAAGTGCGTCACATTCTATAAGGGATATATTTTAGGAATGTACCTTTCTAATGTTATTGCGAACTTGGCGCTGGATTTTGGAAAATTTTGAAGGTGAGATCACAAAGAAGATAATTTAACGTTAAAGACGACAGATCGCATAGGTAGACAAAATAGAAGAGTACCTACTACCTACATAGATTGGTAAGAAGTAGGCATCGTCAACGGGTAGGCCTTCAACACGCAATGACACGCCCACTCCGTCGCTCAGTCCATAAAAAAATGGAATTCAATCATGATTAGGTTAGTACTTTTCCATGGTTTGTACCATCGAAATAACAGAGACACATCAATTATGAGTCACGCAAAAGCAAATGCCCAAGAGTTTCCACTATCTACAACGAAAACAGGACAAATCGATAACGTGTAATTCCTCCGAGAATCACACAACTAGGCAGGTATTTTAGGTACCTTTTGCATATAATTTCGGGAAAAACGTTATATCAATAGGAACCAATAATTATTGAATTTGCACCGTTACCAACCTCTAGCTTTCGCAGTGGAGTAGAGTTTCTCGCTTTTCAACAAAAATCGTTCCGCTTTGTCCCTTTTCCCTTCCAAGATGCACTGTTCAGCTAATTCCAAACACCTCTCCGCTTCATCTTTATTACTATCCATATTATTTAAATGAACTAAAGAGTAAAATGGAGTCGGATTAAAACTAAATAAACCAAGTGTATCTTGAGGTGAAAATATTAATAATCAAATAAAAATAATGACGAAACCGAGTAGCGAAGTGAAGTGACCAACTACAAACTCCATATTATCAAATTAATTGATAACCCTGATGAATCAGCTGTTTTCGTTGTGTCCCGTTCAGTGGCTCCATGCTTCTCTCTGTTGGAGAATTTACCAACTAAAGCTGAAATAGATTAAATAACTGAGTGAAGAAAGAATCGTTTTAAATCTCTCCATTCATCTTTCAAATTCAAAATATTTCTTCAATCAGATCGCAAAATTGGCAAAATATTAAGGATACCAGCTACAAAGAATCCGAAACTTTACATTAGGGATGGGTATCGTTATAAAAGTATCGATATTTTGTATCGATACTGTATCGTATCCGAGTATCGATATCCCAAGTATCGTTGGGTATGAGTATCGATATTTTAAAATATCGAGTATCGATACTTTAGTGTCACAAACTTCCAATATCATCCAATTTTTTCAAGAAAAATAACTTTTTCAACAACTTTTATTCATTTTTTACTATTGAGAGTCCAAACAGAGTGATTTTTCCATGATATAAACGTTACTTGTGCAACCAAAGAGTACTGACCCAAAAGCCTCTCCTTCATTTTGGTTTACTATTTTCAATAATGAACCTTTGGAATCGACCAAGAAAAAAAAATTTTAACACCCCCTCAAAATTTGAGGGTTTACGTTTCAAGGTACGTAGAATCCAAAAATCGAATAAAAATTTGGCCGTCCGTCCGCCGTACGCGGCACTTTTGCCACTTAGCATTGACCGATTTTGATGAAATTTGGTATGTAGGCCCCATTTGGGGTCTAGTTGTGCCCCGAAGCTTTTGGTTGATGTAGGTCACTTCCGAAGGTTCCAAAATCAATTTTGAAATTTTGAAAACGCCCTAACTCAAAAAATTTAGATATAAAGGTATTGTTTTTCCTTCAATTTAAGATTCTATAGAATTTTTAGAATTTTTTGAGACCACGTAGAGCTCTGTAGGACAAACCGTTCGCTCCCTACGAAAATTTAAGGGTTTAAATTGAAATATGTATATGTATATATATAAATCAAAACACGAGTGTGAATCGCAAAAGAGGCCTAATCTCCGTTCAAATTAGAGCTGACCGAAATGCGATCGATGGTTGGTGATTTGGATTTTTTCTTTTGATATTTTTGATTTTTTTCCATTTTTTTTTTTTTTTTTTTTTTTTTTGATTTTTTTAAAAATATTGGATGGATGGTGATTTTGTAGACGAGTGATCTATATAGAAAATAATAAACCATTGTGCAATAATTTGCAGCGTTTTTAGCCATTCCTTTTATCCGTGTGACGTCACACAGATGGATGTAGGAAGAAGAAGATGAAGAAGAAGAAGAAGACGACTAATCTCGCTGAAAGGCGGCCATGTCGACTCCCTTGTAAACAAAGAAGGTTTTTCATCATGCCAATCTGTGCGGTTATTAGTTGCTCTTCTCGTCCCGGAATCGGTATTTAATTTTTTGGTTTGCCAAAAGTGATTAGAAACAGTGCGGAAAGACAAGAGAACTTTCCGAAAAAAGAAGGATATCAGCCTTTTGGCGTCGCTGCTTCCCAGAATTCCTAACAACCATGATTTTCGATGAACTGACACTTTTATAACCAGCTTCAAATTATCTAGTTCCACTTGTGTTGTCGTTCGACTCCCGTATCGTGTGTGTTGAGGTTGTGCTTTCATTTGTACAACAGTTTTATTTTTTCATCAGTACATCAGTTTGTTTCCCCGGGAAATATCACGTTTTTCACCTCTCAAAACCAGTGTCTAGTTCCACTTGTGTTTTGTGCTGTCGTTCGTCTCTCGTATCCCGAGTTGTGGTTCTCAATTTCAGTTTTCATTTGTACAAGTTTTCTTTTTCATCAGTTAGGTATTTGTTTGTTTCCCCGGGAAATATCATGTTGTTCACCTCTCGAAACCAATGCTCATCACGAAAATTCTGTAATCTTCACATCAAGTTCATGGTGTAGGTACTACCTATTGTTAATTCTGTGCGAATTGTATATTGTTTCAATGTACAATGAAATTTCTGAATAAATTCCGTGTTTTTCATTGAATGTTGTACATTATTCCATTATATCAACACACCTAACTACAGATCTACAATAAACAGACGATGGGAGTCAGCTCACGTAAGTAGGTACCATTTAGGGTTTCAAGGAAAGAAGTTACAATAGTTATGAAGTTTACCTTTGAAAAATACCTTCTTTTCTAATAATGGTAGGGATGTGGTTCATTATGGATATCTGCATTTAGTTGTTGCGTCAATAAGTTCGTGTATCAATCGTAGTACGATTGATCTGTACTACTTCCCTGTTTGTGAAAGTCTGTATGTGCGTGGTAGGTAGAAACAAAACACTTGGTCTAAATTATCTAAAGATATGTTGTTGGACAACTAATGAACCAGTAGATAGGTAGCTACTGAATAATCGGTAGTTATTACTTAGATGAGACCCAAAAAAATACATTGAGAACTCTGGAAAATCTAGGTTTGTGGTGTTCACTAGGTACTTTCTAAAGGCGAATACGATCAACCATCAGTAGGTAGGAACGTTTTATATTGCAATCTAAGGTCAGATTGGGATGTAAATAGGCACTTGTCTCTGGTACTCTATGTGAGTAGGTATCTATCAACACACCTAACTACAGATCTACAAAAAAACAGAATATCAGTTCACATAAGTAGGTACAATTTGAGGTTTCAAGAAAAGAAGTTCGTAGGTGCAACATTTATGACATTTACCTTTGAAAAATACCGTCTTTAGCAGTTAGTTGTCTGTAAGTTCGTATATCACTATATCTATCGTAGTAGGTTTGATCTGTACTTCCTTGTTTGTGAAAGTCTGTACGTCCGTGACAGGTAGAAACAAAACACCTCCTCTAAACTATCCAGAGATATGTTGTTGGACAAACGATGAACAAGGAAACAGAGAGCCACTGCAAAATCGGTAGTTGTTATGTTTGAGACCCAAAAAAATGCAGTTAGAACGCTGGAAAATCTGGGTTTCTGGTGTTCACTAGGTACTTTCTAAAGGTGAATACGATCAAAATCATCAAAAGGTAGGAAGGTTTCATATCACAATGTAGGGTCAGAAAAGGATGTAAATAGGCACTTGTCTCCAGTTCTCCATGTAAATAGGTATCCAAGTAGTAATGCGTTTGTTCAATGTGACGAATAAATATTCAAATTTTCATTCTGAAAAACTTATTTCGAGAGTTTTTAATTGACACTAAGGTTTGCTTGTTAGCATGACAGTTGACACCTGTCATCTCCCTGTTCTTTGTGTCAAGACCCCTCAGTGTCTGTATCAGCTGTTTGCAATCTGATCGCTACTTACGATTACATAATTGCTTTAAAAGAATAGAAAGAAGAAAATAATGAATATACCTACCACTATCATTCCGTTTGCATACCAAGAAATAGGACCTATTTGGTATGTAAACATAATGACTTTGTTGACAGCGAGTCAAAATGGCGCCCTTTCACGACCAGCTGATCGGGTAAGCTGAGAAGGTTAGGTTTGATAACCTAAGGTAGGTTAAATTGAGTCTCACGGATATCACCCATTGTTGAATTTTCCGCGAGAACAGTATCGATGTTCGATATTTAGAAATATCGAATCCAAAGTATCGATATCCAAAAATATCGGATAGTGCAGTATCGATACTAAAATATCGAGTTTCGGTACACCTCCCTTCTTTGCATGGATGTAACCTCCTTCTAATTAATATCCATCTGTAATTTTCAAGCGAGCTTGTTCCCTGCTTTCCTGGTACTAAGCTCTTCTTTTGACGGAATTATTCTCTGTGATAAATGTGAGTTTATTCGGATGATCGAGTGAAGTGATTGATTATTCATACTGTTGTATTTCTTTATTGATTTTCGTTACATCGTTAGTACGCGATGAAGCCGAAATTCAGCCCCGGAGCTAAGGTGTTCGCCAAAGTGCGCGGATACCCGCCTTGGCCTGCGAGGATTGAAGGTTGTGCAGATGAGACACCTAAAAAAGAGAAGTACCATGTTTATTTTTATGGAACGGGAGAGACTGCTGTCGTCAAAATTCAAGATGTGTTTGATTTTGTTGAAAACCGAAACAAAATGGGCAAACTTAAGAAGCTCAAGAACTTCACAGAAGCCATGCAGCAAGTAGAGAGTGAACTCTCGCCCGAACAAAAGGCCGCTCTCAAGGCATTGGATTCAGAGCAGTCGGCTTCCCCGAGCGTTAAAGATACTGAGAAGAGCTTCAAAGAAGTAGACACTCCGAAAGAGAAAGAAGTGAAAGATGAATCGACACCTGCACCGAGCAGACGAACGTCCACTACCACTAAATCTGCAAAATCGACCCCAGCTGCCTCTGTCAAACCACCATCTAAGGATAATAAAAGAAAACTTGAGCTGGATTCTTCACCAGACGATTCTGCCCCAACTCCGAAGAAGTCAAATATATCGGCTACGCCGACATCGACGACGAGCGAGAAGAAAGATGAGAAACCCCAAACTAAGACTGCTGAACCGCAATCCAGGTCTGGCCGAAAAATCAAACCCAAGAAGTTCAATGATTTTGAAGAAGATACCAAGGAGGAACTGAAAGACGAATCTTCTGCCAAAGAAGACGAAAAGAAGACCAAAGATGCGCCCAAAAGACCGACGCCACGTCCCAAGAGCTTGAAAGGAGCTGATGACAATGCAGACAGTGGCACTGGCGACTGGTATCTGCTCGCTCGAGGCCCGACTAGCAACCAAGAACCAATCAAGATCCCAATCAAATTGAACCGTCCTAATTTTGAAGACAAAAAGCTGAGATCAATGACGCAATCCCAATGGGAGGATATGGTTTTCGAAGAGGCGCGATCCCTGAAGAAGCGTATAGCAAACGGCGAAAACTTCTCAGAAGCTGCTGCTAATGATTACATGGAGAGGTTCACCAAAGTCAAGGCTGCCACAGTTCACA
Organism: Apolygus lucorum; assembly: GCA_009739505.2. Classification (NCBI taxonomy): domain Eukaryota; kingdom Metazoa; phylum Arthropoda; class Insecta; order Hemiptera; family Miridae; genus Apolygus; species Apolygus lucorum. Next base: position 63,861,473 of record CM019181.2, on the reverse strand, counting down.
TCCTCCGTTCACCGGAAGAAGAAGAGCAGTTCAGGAAGCAGACGCATGACGTCGAAACCGCTTTGCTAGAGGTTGAGTATAGCATCAGAAATGCTTTGACATTGAGAGGCGCTGACACTAAAACGTGCCTTCAACAACTGGACAAGCTGAAAGGCCTCAGAGTGACGGCATTGATGTTAAAGAAACATTCTCAAATCGTTCACACTATCAGAAAACTCAGGAGATACGTTGGAAACACAATCGTCTGGAATATAAGCGACGACGAGATGAACGAATTCAACGCAGATGCCGAGAAAATCCGAACAAGAGCCGAAGAAATAGTCAACAACTTCAAAACCCTCTTTTTCCAGCCTCAGTCAGTATCGTTCTGGGATCACTTCTCTAACGAGCTTGCTGCTTTCAACGCTAAAACCAAGCATATGTCCATGGAAGACATCTTTTCCATCATTACCGAACCAGAATAGTAAGCTCGCAAGTTGTATTACGTTTATCTGTAACTTTCTTAGTAGGTACCCTCTAGATCACCCTAATTTTGACGCTTAAAGTTTTAAATCTGGACGCTTGTCTCGAGCAGCGTTCATATTTTTGTGGATTATTCCAAATATTTACTCATTATTACTCACATGTAAGTTCATAAAGCACTCATTATTCCATAGGTACCTACTTCTGATTTACAATATGTCCAGGTACAAGAAAATTTTTTATTTAGATTCGATATGTTATCAAAACTTCAGTTTACCTGGATTCATATATGCTGGAAATATGTTATTACGTGCCTATCTTGTTTACTGTTGGAATTTTCTTTGTATCACTCTGTAGATAAGTTCAATTTTTCTTTACATTTTCATCTCAATTATTGATAGTTTATTTTTGTAAGTATAGTAGTTACTTCACCAGCTTTGGTTCTGTATCTATTTTTGAGAATACATTTAAATTACTCCAAGTAATGTTTCATTTCTAATTCATACCTTGATGCCTTTTTATGGATGGTTACGTAGAAAGTCAAAGCCTATATTATATTGGACAATGGGGTCGTTGCATGATTTTTTTTTGTATTTTTTCTGTGTAGAGAATCTCTATTGAAGTACGTATCTGCAAATAAAACTCCCAGAAACGCTTCCTGAAAATTTAGAGAGTTTTTCAAAGAACGGGATTTTTGGATTCAGGCGGGAAATCCTACACACGCTTGGACGCTGTGGGTTGGGGGTACGTCACAAGAGATGGGCGAAATGGTTACATTAAATGTAACGCAAATTTTGCGTATTAGGTTCCACTGCAAGCGTTTATTAAAAGCTTCTTGAAACTTTACAGAGAACATTATCTTTTCCAAACCAATCAACTAATAAATTATGGTAAATACTGGTATAACTATGGTATGGTAACAACTCGGACTGCACTACGAGAAAATGTACACTGATAACATGACCGTAAAAGTAACGCGAGGTTTTAGCGCCAACGCAACAACAAGAAAAACAACCAAAATATGCTTCAAAACTTTCAATTTAAACGATTAATTCAAACACGTAAAGCTTGAAAAATATATTTCAAAGTTTTTTCTAATCATCACCATTATTTTGCAACTATATTTCAATGTTTCTGACTCGAATTGTCCTCGATTGCAGTGATCTCAACGCACTCTATCGTGAGATTCTCGTTTAGGGATGACGTAAGAGGAGTGGCCCGCCAACACTAAAAAGTACGGTAAGTACTTCGTTATTGAAATACGGCTAAACTAAATGGAATTTCGAACTGAAAACTGGTACTCATACATTTTAAAGTGCGCTAAATTCGAATCTGAAGTCAAAAACATGAAATTCCGACCCATGCAACTACCCCATTAAGGTGGGTTCACTAGTGTCCAACTCAGCGTTTCCGACTATCCGCGTTCTGCCTGCTGATTGGCCAAGAACAGACGGAAAGAGGCCAATCAGTGGGCAGAACGCAGAGTTGGACGCTTGTGAACCCAGCGTAAGTGTTTCTGATGAGCCCTTGCTGTGCTGTTGAAGGAAAGAGTCACCCCTATTCGATAATTTTCCGACTGGCAAAAAGAAAGATGAAAAAAATTGTGTCTTAAACCAACAGATAAAAGGAGTGCCTACCTAACCATAATTCAACTTTAAGAATTGTTATTACATTTTACAAAAAGGTCATTGAGATGGCCTTTTCAAAGGGTTCAAACTTTAATTCAATTTATCGAATTTTCAGGCGAGAAACTTTAGTGAAAAGAAAGAATAAAAATATCAAGTAAAATTAAAGAGAGAAAAAAATTGTCAGAACTATCGATCAATGTTTTTAATTCAAAATCAAGACTCTATTCTGTTGGTTTATTATTTTCAATAATGAAAGGAATCGACCAAGAAATTTTTTTAACCCACTTCAAAATTAGTTGGTTTAGGTTTCAAGGTACGTAGAACCCAAAAATCGATTTAAAAAAATTCTGTCCGTACGCCGATGAACCGATTTGGTATGTGGGCTCCATTGGGGGTCTAGTTGTAGAGGTGTGTCGGTACAGCTGTACCGGGACTGTGGAACCAGGTATCAACTTGTAACGGTTCCACGCAGTGACAAAAACTCAGCCGATAAGGCATCATGGAATATCACTGGACCTGGAAGAGATCTTTTGGATTGGTAAGGATGGAACTTGTCTCCAGTTTAGTTCCAAGAACCGGGAAGCACCCTCGCTGATTCCACGGAACGATCAGATATCATGGAGAATGGCTCTGAACCGGTAAGCATGGAACTTGCCTGCAGTATTATTATTCTCATGTTATGTTCTTAAACTGCAACGAAAAATTGTTATCCTTTCCTTGAATTTTTTGGCCACTATAATTTATAATAAATTGTCTCTTTTGTAATACTTGTTCTAATTCCTTCCTTTTGTATTGCAAGTTGATATCATAAGCATGTAAAAAGGAAGATAGGGATTTGACTGCCTTCTTCTTGCACGTCATGAGAGTGGGATTTGACCGCCCTCGGTAGGCAGTTCCGGTAATGGAACTCTACAGGTAATTTGGAACTTCTAAGAGGTTGAAATTTTCAAGAGTGCCCTAGCTCGAAAACTCTCAAAATGAAGGTATTGTTTCTTCACCAATTTAAAATAGCATTAATTTTTTAGAGACCACCTAGAGCTCTGTAGGACAAACCTTTCGCTCCTTACGAGTGCTTAAGAGACTTACGATATATAAAAATCGCAAATGTGAATCAAAAAAGAGAAATCCGTAGAAATTCTAGCTAACTTTTTTTATAGAATGAAAAGAATACGATTTATTATATTCCATTACGAGACATTATATTTCATTAGCAACAACTATTCCCATGTAAGAAAGTAAAAGTTTCTCAAGATGATCACCACCTACGCCCCTGATTAATCAAAGAAATACTTATTTTGCAAATGACGTCATGAAGCAGTAGAAAGCAAACGTATAGGAGCAAAAATTATTGAAATTCTGTGCTCTTCTTATTCAGTCCTTTGCCTATGTATCCTTAGGACACATAGGTTTGATAGCTACAAGTATAGCCCGGTGTGAGCCCCTGCTCACGAATGACAACAAGGTGACGGGGCTGGGGTAAGCCAATAACACCCCCCTTCCTGAACCCCAAGATGCCGCCCCCACAGAGCCACCTGCGGCGAAGGACTGTGGAGGGGTAATCTGGGCCAGCTCTACGGGGGCGTGGTCCGCCCCCCTATGATGAGGACGCCGAACACCATCTGAGGCGTCCGAGCCCTGATTCAACCACGAAACCAAAGAAAGACACAAGCCGCTTATGTCCACCGCAGCAGCAAGGGGCTTCGGCCAAGGCCTGATGGCAGCCTGAGGACTCCAGGAGGCTGTGGATCACGTGACCGGAGGAGGGGGAAACGTTCTGGATCGGACGGCCTGCGGCGGCCAACACACCTTCCCCAGAGCTCAAACAAGTAGGTTCCGGCCGAACGTTTTTCCCCAACTGCGCGACGATTAAGTTCCGGCTGAAAGTCTTCCCGTCCCTTGTTCTCTAAAGTCAGCGATAGTTAAATTCCCTGGACTGGCGAGAAATCATCCCCCTAAAACCATCTCTATTCGGAACCCTTCATCCGACTGGAGAACTCAACCACAAGCATCGAGACCGTCGAGGATACCTTCGGGCCCAACACGTGAGTGCACAGACAAATTATTCCTAATTCATTTTGGCCAAAATAATTAGGCAGGTGAACGTAAACAGTGTAGAAGTAAAATTGATATTGGAAACGTTGATAGTAGTTAATGTTGTAAAACGAAAACGAGTAGGACACGAATCTGTATTAGTAAGACACGGTGAAGACACGGCATTGAATATTGTATTGAGAAAGGACATTGAAGGTATTGCTTATCAGAAGAGTTATTGTACGATCACGTTTATTAACATTTTTACTACCCATTTGAATTTAACCTGTAACTTCAGTATCTGCGCCCTTCAGGCTTGTATCTCTTTTACCTAGTCAACAAGACCATTCTATAGCTGTTATAATAAATCCTATTATCTGGTATTTTACTCCATATCTGTCGTTATCTCTGAGTTCACCCTGCATCAGATCAGCATCAGTGATTAGGGGTAAAATAAACCATTCAAATTTCATATTTTTCTTTATTGCGTTTCAGACCCTTCAGGTCGTGTCCTTAGGACACGTTTTCGTAGAAGAACACAACCTCGTGGTCAACTGGGTTACTTGTGTCTTAGACACAAAGGACACAGAGGACACGCAGGACACGCCCTTCTGGCACGGGACACACTTGGAGGTCCGAGGTAAAATAAAACACCCTTCAGGTTTCACAGCATCGTTTTATTATTATTTCAACAACCCAGGAGTCAACACCTTCGAAGAGCTACCATACTTCACAGGTAATTATCCTTTATTATCCTAAAAATAACGTAGATTTAAGTTGTTTCGGTCTTTTCTCGACTCCCCCATTTCACAGTCAAACACAAAGTAGTTTCCCTTCAGGAACCTACTCAGTTGCTACTTGGGCCAGGTAACTAAATTCTTTTGTCAACTTTACCTGGACAAGTAGACTTACAAATCGGTGACAGCGTTGGGACTTGTACTCAATACTGGCATCCCTTTTGTCAAGTCAAGTAAAAGCGACGGGCTTACAAATTGGTGGCAGCGGTGGGATTTGCCTTCTACTACTGGTACCCAATTTGATAAGCACACAGGCTAAAGCAACGGGGCTTACACCGGCCTTAGGTAGGTACAAGACTTTTCCCTACATTTTACAAAGAAATACTTATTTTGCAAATGACGTCATGAAGCAATAGAAAGCAAACGTATAGGAGGAAAAATTATTGAAATTCTGTGCTCTTCTTCTTACTCATTCCTTTACTAGGTACCTTAAAATACATAGGTTTGATAGCTACAAGTATAGCCCGGCCATAGGTAGGTACATGACTTTTCCCTACATAATTTGCGCCCAATGACTAATGACATGAATTTTAACACATAATCAATTCACATGAGCACATGATTGTACTGATCGATGGAATATAAAAGATGTTGACAAAAAAACGGAAATTTTTTGAATTTTGGCGGAAGAAAGACCCATCCAACTTTAATGTTGAAAAATCTCCTAAACGACTTTTTTTAGAATTATTTAAAATTTTGAGTTATTTTAATACACTCGGAGAGAAAATGATTAATTCCTCATATTCAAAAATTTCTGTAGCAAGTAGTTTTTTTTTGTAATGTAGGATTTTGTTTCTATGCCGTCGTAAATTAAAGCCATGAAACCTTCTTTATGTTTGACGATAGTTGTATACCATTTTGTTGTCCTTGTTTCATGTCCGCTTCGGGTGACTTCTTTGTTTACATCGCTGTCGAGATTTTCGTGTATTCTCCCTATTAAATTTTATTTTCGTTGAAATATTAGAATATTTTCCGGATTTGTGCGGCCCAGTTGTCGAGTGTCGAGCGACGGAAGAATGTTTGAATGCAAATGAAGCTTTCCTCCAGCTTTTCGTGTGGATGCAGACTTCTTCCTTGATGTCCACTTCACATCCCGTGCTCTGGGCCATCTCTCGAAACCATGTCCGATTTATTCAAATCAGCTTTCGGTTACTTCAGTAACAATACCACCAATACAGTGGAAAATGATTTCGTCGGGCAAATTGTTGAAATTGGGTCAGTACAGCTTCGAATCAAGAAGACCATAGCGGAAGGTTAGTGGATTAATCGATAATCTTATCAGCTGTGACTTGAGACTACCTACCACAACATTCTTTGTTCGAACTAGAATCATTAATCATAAGTGGCTACCTTCATACTTTTCAGTCGAAAGATATGATGAATCTCAATTGATAAATTCCAAAGTTGTTCGAGTACAACCTAGTTAATTTTTTCCGACTATCGTCAATTGTTATCCCTTTATATCCTGAGGTAGGTATTTTTTTAGAAGTCCGATTTTTACCTGCAAAATTTTATCTACTTTTAAGCCAAAACTGATAGACATTGGCTATCTTGATACCAATGACCTACCTTGACCTATCGATGTGTAGGAAAACGTATTAAAAAACTAACTCAAAGAAAAAACGAAATAATTCTCGAGTTGACAGACTAATAGAGCCTTCTACCATCATTTCTCACCTTGTAGGCTATTAGATGGGTTTCTTTGTCAGACCTGGCGCCACTGTCTAAGGGAGCTTAGATGAAATGAGAAGTAAACCCTTTCCACCTTATTCTTTAGTTCTGTACTTCCTTAATCAGAAATATTAGACCTCAACATCCCACCAAGGATTGGATCCACATCTCAACAAAATTGGATTTATAGACAGATTCTGCTGACGCAAATGTGTGTAATTGGGTCTTTGGAGTACCTTCTGCTCAAATATTCTCTTAAATTTGTCAGAATTTACCTAATAATAAATTCCGAAAACACAAATTTTTTGAACAAGTAGGAAATTAAGGGTTAAGCTAGAACTTCCCCCTTCACTACTCTTAGCCTAACAAATCACTTGTCAATATTTTTATTTATCAAGGTATTTATGAGACTTTGACCACTTGTTGCGTTCCTATAATATTACATAGGTACCTACGGTATGAATCAGCCTCCTCAAATCATTAATCTCTACTGAAGTGAGGCAGTATCGGCCTTCTTAAACCAGCAAAAATATAAAACTGTCCTGTAGTAATTTGTACCTACGTACTGACCTCAATAGTGAACGGTACTGAGCAATCCGTAAAATCATCCGCACAAACGTTCGAGTTTAAACATGTTTAATTGTAAACATTGTAACTTAAATTGACTCAAGTATTGGTACTAATACGTTTCACAATTGCTGAAAAAAAGTTTTTTTTAACCAACTCATTATACTCGTATATTTTTGGTTTATTATTTTCAATAATGAACCTTTGGAATCGACCAAGAAAAAAAAAATTTAACACCCCCTCAAAATTTGATGGTTTACGTTTCAAGGTACGTAGAATCCAAAAATCGAATAAAAATTTGGCCGTCCGTCCGCCGTACGCGGCACTTTTGCCACATAGCATTGACCAATTTTGATGAAATTTGGTATGTAGGCTCCATTTGGGGTCTAGTTGTGCCCCGAAGCTTTTGGTTGATGTAGGTCACTTCTAAGGGTTCCAAAATCATTTTTGAAATTTTGAAAACGCCCTAACTCAAAAAATGTTGATATAAAGGTATTGTTTTTCCTTCAATTTAAGATTCTATAGAATTTTTAGAGTTTTTTGAGACCACGCGGAGCTCTGACTAACCGTTCGCTTCCTACGAAAATTTAAGGGTTTTACGTACCTACGATAAATCAGAAACACGAGTGTGAATTGCAAAAGAGGCCTAATCTCCGTTCAAATTATAGCTGACCGAAATGCGATCGATGGTTGGTGATTTTGATTTTTTTTTGATTTTTTTTTTCTTCTCTTCATATTGGATGGTTGGTGATTTTGTAGACGAGTGATCTATATAGAAAAATAATAAACCATTGTGTAATAATTTGCAGCGTTTTTTTAAAGGAGTCTTGAAATTCAATTTGGTTGACGTTTCTTGTCGGACGGGGCCATTATGGTATGGCGATGCTTTGTCACCCTATTCTTTATCAAGAGGAAGTTATTTTCTTGGATAATTTCATCCAAGTAGATAGATAGATAGATAGATAAAACATGCTTTATTAGGTAACTAATGGATAACAATTCAGTCGACTACAAAGAGCTATGTTATAATCGTGGTCAGACATGACCGTCCGATGAGTTCGCCGATTACTCATTTTGGTTTATTATTTTCAATAATGAACCTTTGGAATCGACCAAGAAAAAATTTTTTTTAACACCCCCTCAAAATTTGATGGTTTACGTTTCAAGGTACGTAGAATCCAAAAATCGAATAAAAATTTGGCCGTCCGTCCGCCGTACGCGGCACTTTTGCCACTTAGCATTGACCGATTTTGATGAAATTTGGTATGTAGGCTCCATTTGGGGTCTAGTTGTGCCCCGAAGCTTTTGGTTGATGTAGGTCACTTCTAAGTGTTCCAAAATCATTTTTGAAATTTTGAAAACGCCCTAACTCAAAAAATGTTGATATAAAGGTATTGTTTTTCCTTCAATTTAAGATTCTATAGAATTTTTAGAATTTTTTGAGACCACGCGGAGCTCTGACTAACCGTTCGCTTCCTACGAAAATCTAAGGGTTTTACGTACCTACGATAAATCAGAAACACGAGTGTGAATTGCAAAAGAGGCCTAATCTCCGTTCAAATTATAGCTGACCGAAATGCGATCGATGGTTGGTGATTTTGATTTTTTTTTGATTTTTTTTTTCTTCTCTTCATATTGGATGGTTGGTGATTTTGTAGACGAGTGATCTATATAGAAAAATAATAAACCATTGTGTAATAATTTGCAGCGTTTTTTTAAAGGAGTCTTGAAATTCAATTTGGTTGACGTTTCTTGTCGGACGGGGCCATTATGGTATGGCGATGCTTTGTCACCCTATTCTTTATCAAGAGGAAGTTATTTTCTTGGATAATTTCATCCAAGTAGATAGATAGATAGATAGATAAAACATGCTTTATTAGGTAACTAATGGATAACAATTCAGTCGACTACAAAGAGCTATGTTATAATCGTGGTCAGACATGACCGTCCGATGAGTTCGCCGATTACTCATTTTGGTTTATTATTTTCAATAATGAACCTTTGGAATCGACCAAGAAAAAATTTTTTTTAACACCCCCTCAAAATTTGATGGTTTACGTTTCAAGGTACGTAGAATCCAAAAATCGAATAAAAATTTGGCCGTCCGTCCGCCGTACGCGGCACTTTTGCCACTTAGCATTGACCGATTTTGATGAAATTTGGTATGTAGGCTCCATTTGGGGTCTAGTTGTGCCCCGAAGCTTTTGGTTGATGTAGGTCACTTCTAAGTGTTCCAAAATCATTTTTGAAATTTTGAAAACGCCCTAACTCAAAAAATGTTGATATAAAGGTATTGTTTTTCCTTCAATTTAAGATTCTATAGAATTTTTAGAATTTTTTGAGACCACGCGGAGCTCTGACTAACCGTTCGCTTCCTACGAAAATCTAAGGGTTTTACGTACCTACGATAAATCAGAAACACGAGTGTGAATTGCAAAAGAGGCCTACTCTCCGTTCAAATTATAGCTGACCGAAATGCGATCGATGGTTGGTGATTTTGATTTTATTTTTTTTGATTTTTTTTTTCTTCTCTTCATATTGGATGGTTGGTGATTTTGTAGACGAGTGATCTATATAGAAAAACAATAAACCATTGTGTAATAATTTGCAGCGTTTTTTTTAAAGGAGTCTTGAAATTCAATTTGGTTGACGTTTCTTGTCGGACGGGGCCATTATGGTATGGCGATGCTTTGTCACCCTATTCTTTATCAAGAGGAAGTTATTTTCTTGGATAATTTCATCCAAGTAGATAGATAGATAGATAGATAAAACATGCTTTATTAGGTAACTAATTGATAACAATTCAGTCGACTACAAAGAGCTATGTTGTAATCGTGGTCAGACATGACCGTCCGATGAGTTCGCCGATTACTCATTTTTATAATAAATGTAATATTTTATTCTATTTATTTCTTTATTTTATCGCAACTTATCATCAAATATTCCATAACAACCATGCCAAATAAGTTAGTAAAATAATCAAAACAACAACAATCTATAATGAACATCCATAATGAAATTAACAAAACGAGTGACAAATGACTAACAACAGATGGTATCAGTTATTTCCCCCTTTTTTTCTCTTCTTATTTTATTGACCGACTTCAACGCGCCGAAGGCGCGCGAAAGAGGAGGTACTCAATTCGGGTTGTCGTGGGACGACGATTTTTTTTTTTCTTTTTTCTTTTTTTTTTGTATGTCCGAGTCGCTTGCATTTCTTTATTCTGGTACCAATCTGTCTGGTTCTTTTTGAAATTTGTTCTACAAGTATCCGTGGTGGTCCCGTTTCAAACAGATTTCATTTTGCTTTGTTAGAAGTATCGAAAATTTGTGAATGAAGTTGAAAAACGTGGGTCCCGTTTTCGGGAATATCGGTCCGCATTCACTCTTCTTGCCCTGTGACTTCCGACTGAGTCGATGGAGGACCATTTGTGTATAGTCAAATTAAAGGTCTGATTGTAAGCTTTAAAATGATATGCTATATGAGGGGGTTCCGATAACTAAAAGGTGCTGCGGTGATGAGAAAGGGGGAAATTATACTGGGTTATTCGCTCAGAACCTGCATGAGCCATATCAAACGTGTTTATCAATGCTCGAGTATGTGAGTTTTCCTACCAAATATGAAGGATAATCATAGTACTGTTAGTTAGGTATTCTACCATGTGGGTGTAGCACATAGCTCTCTCAACACAAATAACACGATTGGGTAGGTACCTAATAGTAAAGGAGATCGTCAGATCTGCATAGTGCCGTACCAAATATTAGGGATATAATTGTACAATTAGGTGATGAGAGGGTATTCTACCAAGTCGGTGTAGCACATAGCTTCCTCCTCATCCATGATATAGTTGGGTAGGTAATGGTATAGGAGATCGTCAGAACTGCATAGTGCCGTACCTTGACCAAGTACCAAGTGTATTACCGTACCAAGTGGATGTAGCACTTAGCTCCCTCGTCAATCATGTCATGGTTGAGTTGTTGAATTGTGTTGTCAGAACTACCAAGTACCTACGATATATGAGGGAAGTCGAACCGTTAAGGGATATGAGAGTAGATGGCTAAGAAGGAAAGTGACCCCAATACCTCCTGAAACTGATCCATAAACGGAAACTCATCTACACGTATAGAAATTGATCCGGATTACAAAATGTCGTCCACCCTATGGCTTCTAGTTCACCTTACTGAAATGATGCACAGTATTGAAGTAGATCTACATTGCGAAAACTGATCGAAAAACTGCGGGTAAATTAATTTCTGATTCAAATTGAGGACGACTAAAAAGTGAAAAATAAAAAATAATATAAAATGGAAAAATAATAAAATAAAAACCTTTTTAACAAAAAAATGGACCGACCTCAAAAATGATGTCCGTGAACACCAAAAAGGAAAAAATAATAAACTTAGCGAAAACACACTGATGTATTAGGTTGTTGGATATAAATATCTTGTCAACAGATGGTATGTTGGAATACCAACAATTATTTGTAATGTGATTCACACTCTTTGTCACACTCATATCCTCCATCATACGATAGCAGTGACGTACTACCCAATAGTTTTGGAACACTTATCTCTACTCGTATTCATGTTTTGTAATACTCACCAGATCATGTGAGTATTACTTAATAACCACAGTGTATCCAGATAGGTAGGTAGGTACGCATTGAAGTCGCCGCCGTGCCCACCTGTAGACACGAACTAATCACCTTCCTTACTCGATGATCTGGTTAGCATTACAAGAGTAAGTACCTACCATTGAGTTACAATGTGCTCCCCAAACTATCAGGTACCTAGTACGTCTCTGCTGCCATATGAGTATGATAGTCAGTGTGAACCTCCCTAGGAATGGTTGTGACGAGTAATTTGAGACTCTATTATTACATGAGACTGTTTATTTTATTGGTGGATAAATTATATTGTAGCAACATACCTTCGGAATCGTTGTTACCTAATTAACGTTCAAAACCGTCCACAATTTTAGACAAAAAGATATATACGTTCATACTCGGTGTGGAAGCATGTGTGTGGTATGGGAGGTATGTACCTATATTTCCGAAAACGAATAAAATGTTGGTAAGTAGAACATCTAGGAGATGTTTGTGTCTACAGGTGGGCACGGCGGCGACTTCAATGCGTACCTACCTACCTATCTGGATACACTGTGGTTATTAAGTAATACTCACATGATCTGGTGAGTATTACAAAACATGAATACGAGTAGAGATAAGTGTTCCAAAACTATTGGGTAGTACGTCACTGCTATCGTATGATGGAGGATATGAGTGTGACAAAGAGTGTGAATCACATTACAAATAATTGTTGGTATTCCAACATACCATCTGTTGACAAGATATTTATATCCAACAACCTAATACATCAGTGTGTTTTCGCTAAGTTTATTATTTTTTCCTTTTTGGTGTTCACGGACATCATTTTTGAGGTCGGTCCATTTTTTTGTTAAAAAGGTTTTTATTTTATGAAAACCCATACTCAATCCGGGTCTTGTACCGTAAGTCCCATGCAACTGAACAGTACTTTATCAACATTGGGCTTCCAACTTTTATTGCATATATATATTCTTCCCAACTTATATAAAATTTTCCCAAATACTTTTTCCTCACATTTTGCAATGCCCGACACTTGGCGATAAAATGGTAGGCATTTTCATCCTCACCACTGCTGCATAGATCACATATTTGATTTCCAGTCAAGTAAGGCCTACTTTTCAGTGCCAACAGGTCACCTCTGATTTTGAAAATCCACTTCAAATGTTGAAAACTTTCAAAGCTTGTGAGGGGCACTATATCTCTTTCTTGCCTCAAGGATACGTATTGGGAATCATTCAAGAGAATCATTCAATTTCATCCAAGTATTGTAACCTGTCATTCCGCTGTGATGTGGTACCACTAACACTACGCTAATAAGAATTGTCTTTTCCAGGAGGATTTGCTTTTGTGTTTGTGGCCCAAGCCTTGGATTCGGGGAAAGAATATGCTTTGAAGGTTTGTGATAATTAATTTGTTATTTAATAGAATTATTATCTCGTTTATGTATGTTCTGTTTGCACATTTATTAATTACATATTTCTTTTGCTCGTACTTTCTATCTCTTCTAATGAATACATAATGTTTTGTTTCAGAGGTTACTTGCTGCTGATGAAGAAGCTAGGCAAATTATCATTCAAGAAATTAATATTCTTGTATCCTTTCCACACATGTTTTGAAATGGAGTGGCGTTAGTTTGTGTTCGTAAACCATGCAATCTTCTGGAATATTTTTGGTCATCCATCATGTTACTAATAGGGGTTCAATAGTGTAATTGAAAAAAAAATTTGGTTAGTTAGGAAAAAATTAGTTGGTGGGATTAATTGTTTTTGTTTGTAGATGATTATAAAATCATCGAACCAGTAACAGTAGTGATAACCGTTCTCTCCAGAACAGAACACGCCTCTTCCCAATGGCCAAAATAAAAAATAAAATAAATAAAAATACTGGACTAGAAAGCAGAACATTTAGAAGCTCACTACCACCTCCTACGTGGTTGGAATAAGGAGTGGTTAAAAAGCGTACTCGAAAAACGCCCCATCTACTGATGCAATGCTCAGGCGAAGCAACAGAGAAGTAGTTCAGTAAGTAGTACCAAGGCCAACAGATTCACAAATTTTAAATTCATTGTGGGAAGCAGCAAGTCCTACAAATAAACCTTACGCTGATTGCTAGATGTGAACCCAGCTTAACGCTTCACACCAATATATGTTTTATGTCACGTGCCATGCTGACTCAATTTTATAACAACGTCGAAACTATTCACATTGGATCCAAACCAGCAAATTACTAGGTATTTTCCAACCACCCTGTTCGGAACTTGTTCAGAACACGGCAGTCCCGCGCATGCGCGACTAGAACTAGTTCTGAACAAGTTCGGAGCAGCTGCCGGTTGGAATGAGAATTTTCGGGGCAGGACAACTTGGTGCAGATAATCTGGCAGCACCTATCCACCCGAGTACTTCCTTCATGCACTGCTGTTTTTATTCCTACGACCGTTTCTGTTCCCATTGCTATGAGATTTAACGTCTCAAAATTCCTAGTTTATTTCTCCTCTTTTAACACCTTAATTTTTTCTCCATAGTGCCTGTTAAGGCCTAGGACTGGTGGACTGTATAAATGATTGTTATAGCAACTTGTAGCAAATACTTGTATTAAAACAACTCAAAATGTAAATTCAGCACAGTAAGTTCGAAAGGGGGGTACAATGAACGAGATTTGCGATAGAAGTAGTAGTGACGTAATACGACGTTTGTAGAAGCTGGGCATCACAGAAGTGGCGAAGGGGTGAACTGGCTAGTTCTTCCTTTTCCTCCATAGGGCGCGCACGATGTATCTTTCAGCAGTGATACTGGCGCTGAGTTTGGATTATGAAGTGAGGGCTCCTCCAGTGCCTAGGTATATGACAACTTTAAAATTCAGCCTTTTTTAACATAACCACCATGAATTGTTTATTTTTATTTATTTATTTTTTGTCAAGTCTTGTTTGTTTCGCATCAGATGTTTTCTTTTTCATCTCCCTGTGCCAACAATGTCAGGCTTCTTGCCCTGGTCACTCGGCATGTGGTATAACCTCTCCCTCTCAACATCCCAGCCACAAAGCACCTGCTATCTGCTTGGCAACTGCATCATGACGTAGGATGCGGCCCCCATGAGTTGCTGCTTAATTGATATGTATTCAAGAGGCTCATTGTAATTTCACAATTTTCTTTGACGACTTTTGATCAGAAAAAGCTCTCAGGACACCCTAATATAATCCAATTCGTTGCCGCAACATCTGTTGACAAATCGCAAACTGGTCATGGAATGGGAGAGTTTCTACTCCTCACGGAGTTGTGCACTGGTATGTATGCTGTTAAAGTTCATCGTCATCATTAATGACCTACATGTAGTGAGATTTATTATTTATCTGGTTTTTTCAGGAGGCAGTTTGGTCAGCGTTCTACAACGACTGAATGGTCGTGGTCTACCTCCAGATGTTGTCACCAAAATTCTTTGGCAATGCTGCAAAGCAGTTCACCACATGCACTCTCAATCCCCTCCCGTGATACACCGGGATTTGAAGGTAGGACCCTCAACTCCTTGTGAAAATTGTGGTTTTTCGAAATGGATGGAAAAAGCCATCATTGTGGAGGTGGTGTCATTTAATATTTCTATCAAAATTTGAATCGTTTCAGGTTGAAAATCTTCTGATTGGAGGTGACAATAAAATTAGACTCTGTGACTTCGGTAGTGCGACTAGTCAAGTTTTTCGACCAGATAATTCATGGAGTAGTCAACAGCGCTCCATGTTGGAAGACAAGGTAAAATAATACTCTTCTTTTTCCTGCTCGAAAATCGAAGGTGAAAACAAGCCTTTGAAGTGGTCATTTCTCTCGAGTGAACCAACAAGTTTCGATGTTTTTAACGTTCATTCTCGATTTTTTAAACAATCGAAGGTGAAAACAAGCCTTTGAAGTGGTCATTTCTCTCGAGTGAACCAACAAGTTTCGATGTTTTTAACGTTCATTCTCGATTTTTTAAACAATCGAAGGTGAAAACAAGCCTTTGAAGTGGTCATTTCTCTCGAGTGAACCAACAAGTTTCGATGTTTTTAACGTTCATTCTCGATTTTTTAAACAATCGAAGGTGAAAACAAGCCTTTGAAGTGGTCATTTCTCTCGAGTGAACCAACAAGTTTCGATGATTTTAACGTTCATTCTCGACTTTTCTAAACAATCAAAGGTGAAAACAAGCCTTTGAAGTGGTCATTTCTCAGCAGAGTTCAAATAGGCGGTGAAATATCTGAAAAGCGGCAATATCTTTGACAGGCCTACCGCCAAAAATAGCAAAATAGAATTAGAAGGGTTGAAAAAAAAAGAAAAAAAAAAAAAAACAAGAAGAAGACTGACTAAATCGGCGAAGATCAAAGAGAACCAACTGTTTGAGGTGCCGCTGCATCAGAACTTACCTACTGGATCAAGGATAAACTACCGACCAAAAAACGCCGACAAACAATGAGATTAGAGAAAAAAAAAAACACTTAGGGCCGTTTTCACCAACAATCCATTAACTCCGTTCGACGAAAACTGCGTTTAAAGTAAACTGAGATTGATCTCCAGTCAAAATTCGTTTCGGTTTCACCAAGTTGAACGAGTTCTCAGGAATAGCGTTTTCGATGATCTCTGGTCAACTTCTTCTTCACCATCGAAGCATCGAAAATCAGTCGTAAAACTCTGATCTGGAAGGCAGTGAATTGGTGATACAGGAGATAACGAATTGTTTTGTGACAGTTTTCCCGCAGAATCACTTTTTCGTTAGTTTTGACTTCATTCAATCCGTGATATTTCATCAATCCGTCAACTATCCTCTTTCAGCGCTATAATTTGTGTTGTTCATAAGTTCATTATGATTGTTGGAGTTCAGATTTTCGATTGGACGTCTACCTACTTCATCAACGTGAGTACCTTTACCTACCTTTATCTGGTGATTCCCTCTTCCAGGCTCTCCGGGTTTTTCTACAAATGTGCCTTACTGCATGACTCCTAAACCATATAGGTACCTACTCACCGGTACTTTCAACTACTCTGAGCTAGTAGACATAGCTAATTGCCTAATAATGTGCGGATGCAAATTTTTGTTTCAGATTCCGGATAACAGGCTATGAACTGTGTGTCAATGACGTCTTTTCTGAACAAATAAGGTGAATTTCATTCTTCATGTCAAGAAAACCTATTATCACTTCAGCATTCATGAAATACTACTACGATCGGTACTTGTGTAAAATTTTATGTACGCATTTTATAAAAATGAATGAATTAAAATGATAATAATTGTATTCAATAAAACGTGATACGTATGAATTGATTTGTTCATCTGCCTACACATTCCTCCAAGTCAATCATGCTGCAACAACTCAGTTCTTATTTCTCCTACCTACCTATGCTGATTATGGTGCAAACAAAAATAAATTCGTAGGTAAGTAATAAGAAAAGAATTTTCAGCATAATTATTTGAGATACTGCGTAATCAAATAATAATAATGATTCAATCAAACAACAATACAAGAATAATAACGACGTACCTAGGTAAGCAGTGTTTAGTAAACATCTAAAGAGAAATATGAAGGGTTCACAAGGTATCTTGTGAAAAAATATGTATTCACCAGAAATGATATAGGTTTGTAGCAATTTTATTTTCATAATGATTAACATCAGTAAAACCAACTACTCACAATAGGTACATACGTAAAATGCACACAGCAACTGGGAAACGGAAATATCTGAGATGGTAACGAAACTTGTAGGCTGAAATAACGACGTCCTGCAATGGGTTTGTTTGGGACTACGAATAATGAAATGGTTCACAATTTCGTTAGCCTTTCTCACTCCCGTATGATACCTACGAGAAGGTGCGCACCAAAGCTCGTGGCATGATAAAAACTCCAGCAAAACACGGACGAAAAACTACAGCTCGACGGAATAGGAAAAATAACAATGGCGTCCACGTCTGTCGCTTTAAACGAAGATCAAACCGATTAACCAGCCAAAATTGAGCGATCAGCGCCAAACGCCGGATGAACCGAGGGAGGCGTTGATCGCCTCTGGTGAAATCCATTTTCTCGGTTCAGTAGTTGAATCGGCCCTCGAACTCCGTTCAAAATGTTGGTGAAAACGGCCCATAAACTGTTCAAGGAATATATACACAGTTCTGTGAATGCAATATCATGAAATTTGTAATGGACTAATGTCCATTACAAATTTCATGATATTGCAGGGTGTAATCACCCTGGAAGATCGTAGTTACACGGCGAAAGAGCTCAAGTTCCAGAACGGCTATTATCGGCAGCGGGCAGCAACGGAAAGGCCGAGCCGCCCGATATTTGACGTTGGCGGGCAGGAAAGGGTTAACGTTCATTCTCGACTTTTCTAAACAATCGAAGGTGAAAACAAGCCTTTGAAGTGGTCGTTTCTCTCGTGTAAACCAACACGTTTCGATGACTTTAATGTTAATTCTCGCCTTTATCCAAGAATCGAAGTCTCTGTTGTGTCTGTCATGAAATCTTTGTAACGTGTAAAACTATTCGAAGTTATTCTTCGATTTCGGTTAAATATTTCGGAATTGAGCGAATTGGGTTGCAGATGGTCCCCTATGAAAATAATCACCCTCTGGCTGATAGTGACTCCTACAGTTTCCATCCAATTTCGATGGTTATTTTTAGGGATAATGCGGTTTGGAGTGCAGATGAAAATCATCGCCCCGGATTGATAGGTACCCACTGATCGATGTTTTCAGATAAGCTACTATATTTGTAATGCTTTTTCATTTCAAAATGTCCTTGAAGCAATGCCGAACAATAAATTATCGTCTCGTTAATTTTATTGTTCTTATTGTTATGTTGCTGAAAACCTTTTAATACGTAACCAGAACACGACTGAGAAACTTGAGTCATGTTCAGACAAGGTATGTCTCACGCTAGTGCACCGCAGCAGCATACTTTGGCATACTTCCCAATGCTCCTGAACTTCAATCAACTGCTTGTATGTTTCAGATTTTTAAATGCACAACACCCATGTACCGGGCCCCTGAAATGGTTGACACTTGGGCCAACAACGAAATAGGAGTGGCATCCGACTTATGGGCTCTTGGTTGCCTGGTGTTTTTACTTTGCTTCAACAAGCATCCCTTCGAAGATAGCTCGAATTTAAGGATAATCAATGCGAATTACTGCATTCCTCAGGCTGATTCAAGATACAAGGGTTTCCACGGCATTATTAGTAAGTAATATTGTTCATATTCGACTGTGGGTGTGTTTTCCTTGTTAGCTAACATTATAACAGTGACGATTTGCTCCACAGATGGGTGTTTGAACGTGCAACCTAATGCGAGACTAACCATCGTGCAGGTTCTGGACAGGTTAGCAGCTTTGAGCGAAACTTTAGGAATAAATCCGGCTGAATCCATCGATTTCGCAAGTCTGGTTCCTTCCAACCCAATTCCAGGTAAGGTGTACTTGTGTTGCCATTTTTCTTTTACATTAAAAATTAAGTGTTTATATCATCAACTGTCATCCATCAAGTATCTCAAAAGACATACATTTGCTTTCCTGATTTCGTCAATCGACCATTTTGTAATCAAAGGCACTAGAGTTGAATTAATTTGTTTAATAAATTATTTTATCTATCATTCGAAGGTTTTCTAGTTGATGCCAAGAGGGTTCAATTGTTCGGTTATTATTGTCTTTGCTTTGGCACATAAACTGAAAAATCGTCTCGAAAACTAAGCAAGTCTTGCTCACGCGACCAATAAATAAATAAAATAGACTCACTGTGTTGCGTAGAGAACAATCAACTGTTTTCTTATTTTGATGCTTGGGTACATGAACTAACAACCTTACTTCACTACCTTGTTGTGTAGTGGTTGACATGAAAATGTCCCAATGTGTTGCAGACTCGTATGCAAGCATTCAAAATTGAGTTTCTTCAAAAGACTACTTTCGAATCTTTTCATCGATTTCCTTGGAAATTGTTTTCTTAACTCTACTTTGAGACAAAAAATTCTGCTGCCCATTAAATTTAAAGTTGTAATTTAATTTTGGTTACTCCGGTGACACTTGGAGATATCTGTGGAGTTCCTGAGATGTTTTTGGTGATGCTAGTGATACCATGGCCCAATTAGGGTTAACCAGTTAAATATTATTAACTTCAACTATATTTTTTAAAACTTCAGTAAAATTTCAGAACCCAAAAAGACTTATATATTTGTAGATATTCCAGTCAATGAACATGAATTGACAAGATTTTCACAGTAGTCAGTTTTTTAACGATTAGTTAAATTTCTTCTTCATTTATATTTCAGATTTCAAGTTTGATGCATTTTCTTTCATTGAGCAAATAAGTTGAAAATTACAGATAGTACCTACGTAGAATTATGACTTAACCTTCCGGTACCCGCGCCATTTCGCTTCTCAATTCACACCGCGTGGCAGCACCCATGCCGCCCATGAAAATGAAGTTTTAACTGCCCAAAGTCATTTTTGTAAAGGTTGTTAACAGCTGTGTCAATATGCTAGGTAAACCACCTGAATCAAACTTACTATAATTTTATAGTTTGTATGCTCATAAACCAAATAAATAGGTACCTACCTAAAATCATAAACAGCCAACTTTTCCCAATGAAATCTACATGATTGTTTCCTCAACCAAATTATCGTTATCGCAGTACAGATGGGTTCTATATTCATTAGCGCTCCCAGGGAGGGAGGAGGGAGCAAGTAAAAAAAGCCAATCAATTTTTTTATTCAAGAACTTTTATTAGATTAGCCAGATTGCAACTGATAACGCTGGCGCGACGTTTGACTCGGCAAGGTGAAACCAGCGTGATCTCTGGATAAATATGGTAACTAACAAATAGCAGTAGATCCCGCCGTCCGGGAATCAAGAATGCGCGTGTAAATACAAAAACTAAGGTCGAGGCACGGGTGCCGCCTACGCGTGTACCGGAAGGTTAACTTTATAACAATGCATCGCATGCTGGATTATCCCCAGGTCAAGGAAGTGTTGATAATAGAGAGTTTTTGCTGCCAAAATTTTATGGGTCCTGGAAGTAGGAGACTAGTGCGAGCAACCGAGGGGTGGAGGGGGGGGGGGTGAAGGCGCTTGGGCCAGGGAGCCTCTAGAAACGGGTGACTGTCTGGGGGAACCCTTTCATCGTCGCCCGCTTTTGGCAGGAGGCAAATTAACCGTCACCCGCGGACTCCGAGCTTTGTGAAGAGGTTCCACAGGCCCCTTTAGTGGCGTGCAAAAACTCTCTAATTTCACCTGATGTTATCATCATCACCACACACTTATCAACAGAAATACTTTTTGCTTCCGAGTCTACCGAGGTAGCGGAAGCTTTGTTTTCACTTTTCAAGGACGAAGAAAAAAGTTCTCCAAAATCAAAATTTTCACTCGCGTTTTGCGTTTTAGACCTTTCTGAACAATTTTGGTTCCGTGTCTGTGCGTCTGTGTGTCTGTCATGAATTCCTTGTAACGCGCATAACTATACGAAGTTATTTTCCGATTTCTATGAAATTTTCAGGGATTGTGCGGGTTGGTGTGTAGACGGTCTCCTATGAAAATCATCATCCTCGGACTTATAGTAGCCATTGCGCATGCGCAAACGTGAATTCCTTGTAACGGCCAAAACTTCTACATTTTCCATCCGATTTCAATGAAATTTTCAGAGATTATGCGGATTAGGTTGTAGATGGTCCCCAATGAAAATCAAGGCCTTAAAATTTACAGAAGCCTCTGCGCATGCGCATACGTAAAATCCTTGTAACAGCCATAACATTTACATTTTTCATCCGAATTTGATGAATTTTTCTAGGATTGTCCAGATTAGCGTGTAGATGGTCCCCTATGAGGGTAGTGAAAGGTAGAGATTGGTGTTTTGAGAATAACTACTATGCATCGGATCATCTATATAATCGGGTTATGGATACGAGGAAGCTATGTGCCACACCCACTTGACAGACTTTTTGAGTGTGTTGATGCAGATTGCTGAGATAATGGGGGTGCGCCATGATTTTTTTAGATTTTTAATCGAAAGTAGACGACATCCTGAGAATTTTGGCACCAACCGCGACCTTCTAGCGTGAGTAGATCTGTTTCTATGATTTTTCAAAGTTTCGACCGTTTATGACGTCATTCGCCCCTCTCGCCTGGGCGGGACTCCCAGCCCACTGTGACGTCATAAACGGTCGAAACTAAAAATTCATAGGAAAAGATTTACACACGCTAGTAGGTCGCGGTTGGTACCAAAATTCTCAGAATGAGGTCTACCTTAGATTAAAAATAACAATAAACAGTTTTTCCTACCCATGCGCACACCCTATTCCCAGCTCTGACCAAGATGCTACCAAAAAGTGTTGTTTGAGAAAATTTCGAGAAAGTGAATCTTCTTGTGAATGAATTTCTCATCTCAAGTTCGTTGTTATTCATTACTCCCAATTTTTAACCTTTCTTTAAACGATCGATTAATCGATTTTTAAAGCGCCGGTTAACTGTCGAATCGATTAGTCCGGATAAAATAATCTTCCATTCCATTAATTGATTATTTGTTATTCGATTCCCATCCCCAGTCAGTCACATAAAATTTACCCAACAGATGCTGCTGGGCTTCAAAAGGTGGATTATTAGCAGTTTGCTAATGTGTAAGCTGTTGTTGTAAAAAGCACATGCTGATTTTGTTCCTTCAACGATTCATTTTCCGTTTCAGTTCCAACCGGAAATTCCAACATCAGTCCTGTTCATCAGATGCACTCAACGCCGCCTAGCGGAAACTCCAGATCTCAAAGCCCTGCTCAAAGGTAGTCATAAATGAACATTCACTAACCAAACTAATATGAATTATTTTTGCTTCCGAGTCTACCAAAGTAGCAGAAGCATTTGTTTTCACTTTTCAAGGTGAAAAAAAAGAGCTTAAAATCAACTTTTTCAACCAAGTAGATGACTACCTGTAGTCAGAAATAGTTCCAGTTTGGTACGAGCGAAAAAAAAAATCTTAACTATATTTTGGCCAATTAAAGTAGGACAGTGTTTTTTGTTAGAGCCGAATATAACTATCTACTCGTACATCAAGATTATTGAGAATTTGACGCGGTATAACTCAGTTGATATAACTCTTTTTTTCTTGAACATGATTGTTGTTTGGACATATAGCAGGGAAGTGAGGATGGCCGAGCGAGCTAAAGCGTTGTAGCTTGGACTACCTGGTCAGTGCAGTGTGACCGGGTCTTGGGTTCTAATCCCTGCGCCGCTGGAATTTTTTGGAAAGTCGAGCCGTGTTCCGCATTTATTTGAATTTCAGTCATGAAGCCGTCTACAACTCTCTATCGGCGTCCTCTAATACTACTAGCTGAGAACTTCTCTTACGCTTCGCCAGATCGCTACAGTAGAGGGGGATTTTTTCCATCACACTTTTTAACCTTGAGTGACACTTCCTAATAGGTTTGTTCCAACAAGGCAACCGTGGTCGACCGCAGTCGACTGGCGCATGCGCATTACGACAAACCACTGTTCCAGCACGACAATCTGCCCAACTTTGCGGTTGAACCACTGTTCCAGCAACTCGACCACGGTCGACCCAAACCCGACCGCTTTGAGGAGTGCAGTCGCGAGCGGTCAAGATTGGGAACCTCACACTAAAGAAACCTCTACCTTAACCTTCTCATTTCAAAACGAGCTCCGCAGTGGAAGGACCTCCCTAGGTGTTTTGGTTGAGAGTTTATAGTCATCAGAGATAGGTACAGTAGACAGTAGATGTGTTAAGTAATGGATTTTTTTCACCCTCCTGTTGGAAGAACTTTTTTCAGAAACGTGTGAAGCTTCAACCCAATGTCCTCAAATTTCTCGCTCTCACAAAGGAAACCTTGAAATCTCTTTACGACCTCGTGAAGATAAATTTGCATTAAAATTGTGACTTTTCTATAAAATCATACCTATACAGGGTGTCTACCATTTGGATGGGCCAAACTTCAAGGATCGATTGTACAAGTAATTTTATTTTGGAATTAAACCATTTCTAAAAATCAAGTCAAAAAGCAAACTTCAATTTTTTTTCGAAATATGATTCTTTTTAAATTGAAGTTTTCACTTTGAACGCCTGTCCATTTCGATGGGCGCTCTTCAGAAAAAATATGCTTAAATTGTCAGCTTTCCAACGGTATATCAAGTTTTAAAAGTTAGTTTTAAATTTAAATTGGAAGAGTAAATCAAGTTTCAATGCAAGAAAACGTGTTTTACAAAAAAATCGCGGTGTATGGTTACTCTCGATCTCAAGATGACTTGACGAGTTTAGTATCATTTCAATTTATGTAATTTTTCACGCTGAATCCAATGGTGATTCTTCCGAATAATTCTGAGTGCTAGAAAGTGGATTTTTCGAAGAAAACCTTCGTTTTTCGTGCATAAAATACCAACGCATTATTCGTAGATATGGTAGTGAGGATGAAGTAAAACCTTTCTATTCAATAAAAACATCAATCAGCTAGAAATTTGATGTTTTTATTGAGTAGAAAGGTGTAACTCTCCGACTTTGCTTGCTTTAGATCTATACAATATTTTTTTCCATCCTCATCAAAGAAACAGTTTTTAGGAATTTTAAATGATTACAGCAATGAGAAAAGGTATTTTATTCATTATGCATCCTATGCGACGATAAGCAGGTATGGAAACCTGAAGTCACACATACTCAGAAGTAACGCGATTTTCGACCAACTAGCTGTTGAGTGTTCCAGCAGTGGTTGAACCACGGTGATTGTCACACAACCGCGATCTATAAGGCTGTGGTTTTTGGGCTAACCGCGGTCGACCGCTGTTGGCCCTGCTGAAACAAACCTAATACTTCTTCCATGGGAGTGGAGTGAGGAGCAGACCTCCCGCCTTCGTCTTCTTCGCCTTAAAGTGTTGACAGCCCAGACGGGTATTTTATGCTGTCATTGGAGTTGTTCCTTGCATGCGACTCTAGCGATCAATGCAGCAACTTGTTCCACATCAATGTTAATTTCCCGCTTCAGTTCGAATAATGTATATAATAGTAAATATATAGTTTTGCACAATATTGTGGCACAGACCTTCGATTTATCTTGGAATCTCTCAGTTCTTGTCTTTAAACTCTCTATTATCTACAATGGTGTTTATTTATTTTCACTTGGACCCTCTGGAAAACACTCCTTGTTTCGTTTCACTTTTGATGAACTTTAGAGCACCGATAATAATAACAATCCAATTATAATAAATTCGGAACCAAGAAACAAACAGAAATTCACACCCACTTGGCATTTTTTCCATTAACACGTTGCTATGTTTCATTCTAGACCTCCCGGCTACACTCAACCCGCTCCAACTCCTCCCGTCCCTTCCAGTGGCGGTGGATTGTTTTCCAGCATCAAAGGTGGAGCTGGAAGTTTTCTAAAAAATCTCAAGGATACTTCAACAAAAGTCGTTCAGTCTGTATCACAGTGAGTAGAAATCCATGTCAGGTTGAATTGGCATTTGCTGTAAAAGAGTTAATCATCAATCAATGCTGATACTTCATAAATCATTCATTTGCCTTATTACGAGTAGTGTTAATCGTCAAAAACCATCGATAGTACTACATCGCTAAATTGTTACCTTATCATGGAGGTCACTCCACGGTCGTTGGGGCGTCGTTGTTTGGCGGTGGACTTTGGACCGACCTCTGCGGGGATCGTGGGTTCAAGGCTCATCGCCGGCAGCGTGCGTTTTTCAGCGGCTGGGGCTCTCATCGCCCCCCTTTGTCCCAACTCAGGGCGGTGAGGCAATGGGAGGCCATGAGCGAAATCATCAGAATTCTGATCTTCCCTTTGGAAGACAGCTGATGACATCCGCAATGCCAGGAATGGCAGTCGGACGAAAATCCAACCTGAAATGGTTGTTTACTTTACTCACTCATGGAGGTCACCTGAAATAGAAGCTGAAACCGCATCTTCCACGTTTTGAAATAGCTACGTTTTACTTCGCAGAACTATGGTGAAATCTGAAGAAATGGCAGCAAGTTACATCACATCCAGGATCTGTGTAGTAAATTACACTGAAGGGCCCGACACTCTGCAAGATCTTCGTTTCACGATTGAGTCACGACATACGCTCCCCAACTCTGCAATATATAACTTATCATCAGCTCCTTTGCCGACTCACAGATTCCCCAATGCTACTGTAAGATCAATAATTTTGTTGGTACTAATTCTAATAGCTTGATATTTATATGTGGAATAAGTTCAACAGCTTTCGATTGTTCCAGATTGTTGAGTGTGGATGGGGTAAAAAGTGTCCATCTCTGCAAGCTCTGTACACCCTATGTGAACACATGCATCATTTCCTATCAAGCCAGCCTTCTAATGTTCTTTTCATTGTTTGCAATGTAAGTTTACTAAACTTAAATGTATACAACTCTTCATGCCGTCTTAGATCCTAAGGGCGGTATTCATAGTCCTGACTCCAGTCAAGTCTCTACTCTCACTTAGCCAAGTGGAGTCCCACGCTCCACTTGAAAGTCGGTACTCAAGTGTGCCCTGGACTTGTGAAAGTCGAGAGTGCACTTGGACTCCACTCAGCCTACACTTGGGCTTGAAATGTTCAAAAGTTGGCAGCCCTTGCTGTAATTATTGAGACTCCATGTCCTATATTTTGAAGTATCCATGTTTTTTCTATGGAACATTTCTAATTGTTTTGTTGGCCTTCTGTCGTGTTTCCCGCACTCTTTTTTTGCAAAACAAAAAAGAATAAACAGTTATTTTCTGTTCGAGTTTTTATTTTCGTTCTTGAAGTTTTGTCTAGTCGGGAATCAAGTATTTTGTAAAAATGTAACTTGGTTTTTATCGTCTGTGTTTGTCAGTCAATACAGTCTGGGAGTTTCAGTTAATAGACAAACGGGTACTCCATATTATTATGATCCGGCCACCAAATTCTATCGATTTCCTCGGCCCTGTTTGTTGTTGCGGGATGTGTTGAACTGAAATGATACTGATGAGAAGGTTCATATGAAATAATTCAGGGTATGGTTGACGAGAATCAGTAGAGCTGATGGTAGATTGCAGAAGGTACGGAATATACTAGTATACCTACAAGGATTTATTTGAAGGAAAAATGTACGCCATATACACTTGAAGTTTGCGAAATCCTTGTATTTTATTCGATTTTCCATTACCAGCAGTGAAATCCCCAAGTAGGGGTTCGCACTTGAGAGACCTCAGGAGCTCACTTGGGATTTTGGCCTTTTCAAGTGAAGTGCGAACTCGACTTCGGACCAAATTTGGTTTATGAATACCGTGAGCGCGCACTTGAGTAACCCGTTCACTTAAGTAGAAGCTGACACTTCAAGCGACGTTCAAGTGCATGTCTATGAATTGCTCAAGTGGTAGACTCCACTTGTACCGTCACACTTGAGGGCAAGCTCGGACTTGAGTCAGGACTATGAATACGGTCCTAACAGTCATTGCTCCTAGAGCTTTATTTTGGTGTAGAGAAACTTCCTGCTTACAATCTTCATTGGTTCCTAAGCTTGCCATTGAATGTCAAGGAGAAGGTTTTGGGGACGTCCTATGTTATGTACTACCGTAAAGTACAGCTGTATTTCGCAAAGATGATATTAGGTTTGCCAAAAAAATGGTGGCTACTTCAGGGTTCCAAAGCTACATTATCCATATCAGCGTATGGAGACAAAGGAAGTCATTTGGGTGAGATACGTGGTTTGCATCACAGTGGAGGCTGGCCTAGAGCCGTGGATGCTCCTTATCTGGAAGACTGGAAGATTGGTGTCTAGCGTGCTGAGTCCAATAATTCCGGTGGTTCGTTTGTCGTGGCGCATTCTGATGATTGGGAGAGCGCTGTCATCAGCTACTCAGTCAAGACTGCAGATTTATTCGCTGATGGGTCATGAAGTCGAGAGGCTCTGACCGTCAACTGATTGACAAGGATGATCGGCGGTCCTAATTCGCAATGTGTAATGGGTCATGGGAGAGCGGAAGAAGAGAAGCTGTGTCTCATGGACATGGTGCGCAGAAGGAGGAACATCTGGATTGGACACTTGATGAGGCACGGGGGGATTCTAGGAACGGTATTGGAGGGAGCTGTGGAGTGTACAAACGCTAGAGGCAGACCAAGGAGGGAATATATGGACCAGGTGGTGGAGGACGTTGGATGCGTGAGCTATAGGGAAATGAAGAGACTCGCAGAAGATCGCGAAGCATGGAGGACAGCCGTCACCAACCAATCTAACGATTGATTAACCTAAGAAGAAGAATGGGTCATTTTCCTAGAAAGGGACAATCGGTATCCCAAGATTTCAAAAACCTTAAAGTCCGACTCAAGTTCTGCCAAAAATCAGGGATTAACCTCACACCATACTGATTGAATTTCGACGAAAGAACACTAAGTGGGACGCTTGATTAATTAATTAAAAATTAAAGAAGAAAACCTATCGAAAGAAACCTGTTTGCGTGGTTTCCGCGTAAAGGAGAATACTCGGAACCCCATCTCCACGAGGAGCGAGAACTGGGAGTTATTCCAAAAATTGAACTAGGGCGGGACGCAGATGTAGAAAAGGGTTAAACCAACGTGGAACACGATTTTTCTGATAGCAACCTAGAAACCTCCGAAAGTAACCAAGTAATCTCAATTTATCGGTTTTTCGAGCCAAAACTTGGAACCAGGGGATTTTTACGGTTGCTGAATACAGTTTTGAGGTCGAAAAATGTAAAGTTTTTAAATCGCAACGGAAAATTCAAATTAAATTGTTAACACCTTGAAAAAAGTCTTTTTTTGTCTTTTGAAAAAGGCAGATGAAAGACACAAGTTCCTGGGTGCTTCATGCATGTTGTTGCAACTCAAGTACATTTTCCGTCATCTATCCCAGAAATATGTTTTCCATTCATTCGTTGCTTCCAGGATGGTAAAAGGAGTTCGCCCCTTCTTATAGCTGGATTCCTTCTTTTTGTTGGGTTTGTGACCAGACCGAACGATGCTCTTCAGCTGTACGCTGTGAAAAGAACTCCTCACAATCTCCAGCCGTCTCATATCAGGTTCCTAACGTATTCATAACATTGCGACGTTTATTCTGTCGATATCACCAGTTGCTAATAATCGAAATTCAACGGCAACGCCTTACTAACTAGTGTGATTGATGTCATTTTGCAGGTACCTTGAGTATTTCACTCAAGTTTTGGCAAATCCTCTACCGACTCTGAGCTGTAACAAAATAAGGATCATGAATATAATAATGGAACCCGTCCCTTTATTCAACAAAAACAGGTAGGTACTCGATTGTATTGTAAAAATGTTGGTACAGAGGAACAACAGCTATGGAATTTGCAAACAAACTATACAATTTATTCAGACATTTATCTCACACACAACACAAAACTTTTACATTTCCTCGTTGCTCTAAAAACCATATGACCCAACACCTGTTCACTAGGTACCCCTGAAATTAGTATTAGAGAACTTTCCAACACTTTCCCCATGTCTGATAAAGTCCGAATTAGGGTCTGTAGTTCTTCTGAATCGAACTCCTCGCTTCGCTCGCCACATTGGATGTTCGTTTTAATCCTTAGCGGCAGCCGTAGAGCTAGTGACGCCTAATGATGACTGTGTTTTTGAAGCACTTGACTCTCTGCTTAGGTCTTCAGGTACCTCACAGCATACAGGATGGCAGGTGAGTTGACACTGGCATTCTTTCCTCACAATCGACTGCCGACTGCCCCAGCTACCTTTCTCTGAAGAATTCTTGTTCTCCTTCA
Organism: Apolygus lucorum; assembly: GCA_009739505.2. Taxonomy (NCBI): domain Eukaryota; kingdom Metazoa; phylum Arthropoda; class Insecta; order Hemiptera; family Miridae; genus Apolygus; species Apolygus lucorum. Next base: position 63,831,988 of record CM019181.2, on the reverse strand, counting down.
GTCTATCCATCGCCACCTCTTTCGAAAATTGGAGTTGTGAGGATCTGGAACCAAAGGTTGTCCCTGCTACTGGCAACTTTCCCCCAGGCTCCGTATTAACATTATGAACGAAATCTGAATCCCTCCATCTTGTACAATATCTATAGAGGTGACCTCTTCTTCTACAGGACCAGCATTTCCATCGTCTTTTAGAATGTCGCATCGCATGTGTGGTTGCGTCTCCTTTTTCCGCCATAGTCGGAGGTAGTTCACTCATAGGAGTTGGTGATAACGGACCTTTCTCTTCACAACCCATCGTACCAGCGAGTAAAAACCGACATTCAGCTTGTCGGGCATAAAATAACGCTTGAGCAAGTGATCCTGGTGACCGGTTCAAAACATCTTCCAAGATCTTCCTACTTCGCAGTCCTGCGTAAAATTGCTGGATAGCAACTTCGTTCAACGTTTCTTTGGCAGCTTGTGGGAAAGTACGGTGTGCTAAAACTTCAACATCAACAGCAAAGGTTAAGAGTTCTTCACTGGAACCTTGCACTCGGTTACGTAACTGAGTCATGTACCGATGCTGCTGGCTTTGACCCCCGTACCATTGCTGCTGATGGATCAGTCATGTGTGGAAGATCTGGCATAGGCATTAAAGGCCCTACGGCCAGCCTTATAAAGTCTCTCGGGACGAATGCCACAATCTTTCAGGCAGAGGTCCATGCAATTCAACTGTGCGCTGAAGAAATGCTGAACAAGCATATCAACAGAGCCAAAGTGTACATCTTGTCAGACAGTCAGGCTGCCCTGAAGGCCATTGCTTCATACACTTGCTTCATACACCTCGAAGCTGGTCTGGGAATGCCTGAATACCCTCAAAACTGTGGCCCAGGACAACCAGGTCACCCTTCTCTGGATTCCCGGACATGAAGGTCATGAGGGTAATGAAACTGCTGATCGTCTTGCCAAAAGAGGCTCAGAGTCCCTGCCAATTGGGCCGGAACCATTCCTGGGAACCACCAAAAGCTGCTTACAGAATGTGTTTAACAACTGGGAAAGAAATGAGCGAGTAGAATACTGGCAGAACCTCCCAGGCCTGAGACAGGCAAAACTATTTGTGACGTTCTCTAAGAAACGGGCTAAAGAACTTATAGCTATGCCTAAGAAGGACGTCAGAATTCTTGTGGGTCTGCTAACAGGTCACTGCCCACTTCGCTATCACCCAAAGAAGATAGGCAAACTAACAACGGACATCTGCCGCTTCTGCGACATGGAAACGGAGGATGCCGAACACATCATGTGCCACTGTGAAGCACTGGGTCGAGCTAGACACACAATCCTCGGAAGTGATGTCTTAGCTCCTGACACCATCTCTAAGGTGGCATACACCGATCTTCTCTGCTTTGCCAAAAAGTGGGGAGAAGGGGTGTTCAGTTAACCCTTCTTAGTGGGCTAACATAGCCTGGAGGCACTCCACAATAGATCTTGCTGGTCGCAGTGGAAGGAGTTTGTATATCAACTCATCTAAGACCTCCTACTCTACATAAAAAGAAAAAAAAATTGCTGCTGATGCCATATCCTCGACTGAAGACAGTTGGTTTCCAAGAGCACACATGAGAGAAAGAGCTTGTCCTCTCAATGACGCGACGAAGTTTCCTGTTATCTGTCCATCGGTCCAACTATTGGCTCGACATATCCACCGAAATTCAAACATGAATTCTTCGAAAGAACTCGTACCGTCTAATGTCGCTCACTGATTCAGTCACAAACAATGTTTCGCCCATTCCAACTTCTCTCTGTACCTCGGGTTTCGTTTCCCAGTAAGTGACGCCACGCGCGAAATCCCACTTCTGACACCAGTAAAAAATGTTGGTACAGAGGAACAACAGCTATGGAATTTGCAAACTACAATTTATTCAGACATGAATCTCACACACAACACAAAACTTTTACATTTCCTCGTTGCTCTAAAAACCATATGATCCAACATCTGTTCACTAGGTACTCCTGAAATTAGTATTGGAGAACTTTCCAACAGTATCATAAAGATTACTTGAAACAATAATTCATCGGGCTTTCATTAATTTTCATGATTGCGTATCTTTTTTAGGGATGGATGTCGCCCCTACGTTGATATATTCCAAGGAGAGGATAAAGTTTTTACCACCATTGACGAATATGATCGTATGGTTACATTCAATATCAGTCACGGCAGAGTAAGGAATAACGAGCGAATTATGAATGAATTTCGATTGTACGAGTCCTGTTCTCACCACTAATATTTTCTTCCATCTTTCAGGTTGTTTTGCCAGTTAGATGCTCCGTTGCTGGAGATATAACGATCGTTGTGAATCACGCTCGTCAGGTATTAACGAGGATAACACCGATTCCAGTATTACGATTCCAATTCAATTCAGCCTTCACCCATGATTCTGTAATGATGCTCTCCAGGTATTGCATTTCATTCCACTTTTACAGTAAGCAGGTTTCTACGAATAATTTAAATAATTGACTGGCAAGTTCTAATTATTGTCTTGGTTTCTCAATTTCCAGAGGCGACTTGGATGAAATTGAACCTGAACATTTCCATGACAGATTTCTCGTAACTATCAACGCTGAAGAGGCTGGTGATCCGTTTGTTACTATTTCACCTTGGGCTAAGCACAGACCACTTTCAAGTTCAGTATTGTTCTCCAGCAAACAAGAGGCTGATGAAGTTACTGAATCGTTTGGTAAGTTCTCATCATCATGTGATTGAATACCTACTTTGATATTGAATTAATATTAACCTGAATTATGGTAAATGCATAATACAAACTCTACAATAAGATCAGGTGTTGTCTATAGAAGGCAGTTAGGGAATCGCTTCTGAAGATCTGGTTCCGCAATGGGGAAAAAATACTGCCAAACGTTGGATAAATCAATGCCTGAGCTCGTTAAATCGATAAGGGTTGGCACACCAGACCATTTAGTACCAATATTTTGATGATTATGAGAATAAAGGCGTTCAATGAAGAAAATCGGCTTGATTCCAGTAGGAGGAATTCCTAATGAGGAATTTCCTTGATTCCAGTAGGATTCCTAATGAGGAATTTCACCATGTCGGAATTTCCTATTTTTGACCCCAAAATCGGATTCAGCACCTCGAAAAACCCCCTAAGGCAAACTTTCAGCCCGAACTTCCTAATTTACGAATAAGCAAAACAGTGTAGAAAATACGAATGTTTTAAAAAACCGGGAAAATGACGTCATCCTGGAATAGTTCATTTATGGCCGCTTGAAGCGCTGAGATCGAGAAATCTATAGTCCCCAGATGCAAAATTTCACAAAACAGTAAAGTTCGAAATCGAAAAACTGAAGAAAAAAATAGAAAAAGCAAGATGGGGAAAATTAGGTTTCCCCTGTTTTTGTTTGATAATTTTTCTCTTAGAAAACACGATTTCGTCGTCCCAATGGGCAACACTGGGAGGAGACGGCGATCCAAACAGCCCAATCAGCGAGCGTTCCCGCTTCACGTCCGTTTTCCCGGTTAGTTTTGAAATCAAAAATTTTGATTGTCTCCCAAAAATAACAGGAGACTTATTTTCCGAAATCAGCCCGATTTTCATCTATCCCACACCATTAACTATTCAGGAAAAATGCAAACAGAATTCGGTGAAATTCCTCATTCGCACGAGGGTGTACCTATATTATATTTCTTCATACATCTCACATGGAGCTGGTGGTTATAGATTGTTAGAATTTTTGGCCTGAAGAGCCAAAATGCCACCGATTACTTGGTGAGCAATCTAAGAACAAGGCAAAATTGACTTTGCGAAATTGAGAATTTGCCGTCTAACGAAAGCTCTATGGCGAAAGCACTATGGTCTAAAACAAGCACCAAGACAGTGTAACAAGAAATTAGACGAATGTCTTAAAAAATTCGTGAAACCTTTGAGCGCTGATCCTTGTTTCTTTCATGCTAGACAAGGAGACGACTTGCTTTTCATAGCATTCTATGTTGACGACCTTTGGATAGCATCGAATAACGCTAGTTGGATTAAGCAGACAAAAGAAAACTTGAAAAGAAGATTCAAAATGAAGGATCTTGGAAAAGTTCACTACGGGCTTGGTATCGAATTTAAACAAGACCTCGACGAGGGGACGATAACAATGACGCAGAATAAATATACCAACGATCTTGGCAAACGTTTCTGTTTTGAAAATTCAAAATCAGTCGTCACACCTTTAGAGCCCGGAATTAAACTCAAAAAGCCATCAAGTAACTTGGAAGAGGATATGAAGAAAATCTTATACCTTATCAACAATTTATTGGCAGCCTGCTATACTTGTCAGTGTGTACAAGACCAGACATTGCGTATACAGTAAACTCATTGAGCCAGTTCAATAACTGCTACAACAAAATTCACTGGGCTGCTGCAAAACGTGTCCTCAGATACGTGAAAGGGACAAGTGACTATGGGATGACGTTCAAACGAACAGGAGCAGGCCTCAAAGGATATGCCGACGATGACTGGGGAGCATGCCTGGATGACCGACGGTCCTACATAGGCTATGCATTCCTAGAGGCGTCTGGAGATCCAGCGGCTCGTCCTCGACACAAGCGCTCACAGCGGCCTTCCTGCTAACTCTCTTATCTCATTCTCACGCTCAATTTGAGTTTGTAATAATAATAATAGATGGTGCATGATGAACTTCGTTGAGGTCTCATCAATGGTGGAGGTAGGTAGTCCAGGTCAATAAAAAACCTTTTTCTTTCCTAAGTATCTACCTAAAAAAAATAGGTAATTGTTTTTACAAGACAAGCTTCATTCTTCGGTAACTGTAGGCACTTGCAGCGAATTTTCCAAAAAATGAAGCTATTGCAATCGTCTAAAAAAACCGGGGTGAAGTTAGCAATAGATTCTAGCAACAGAAAAAGTCTGCCAAGTGGGTGTCTCAAAACACCAATCTCTAAATACCTTCCACTACCCTCATAGGGGACCATCTACACGCTAATCTGGACAATCCTAGTAAATTTCATCAAATTCGGATGAAAAATAAAGTGAGTAGATGTATGTGATTAGATCAAAAAAATACTTAGCCTCGGCTGGGATTCGAACCCGCGACCCCTGGGGGACAGTTGAAGTTACGGCTGTTACATGGAATTTACGTTTGCGCATGCGCAGTCGCTTCTATCAGTCCGGGGATGATGATTTTCATAGGGGACTATCTACAACCCAATCCACATAATCCCTGAAAATTTCATTGAAATCGGGTGGAAAATGTAGAAGTTATGGACGTTACAAGGAAATTCACAATTGCGCATGCGCAGTGGCTACTATCGGTCCGAAGGTGATGATTTTCATAGGGGACTATCTACAACCCAATCCACATAATCCCTGAAAATTTCATTGAAATCGGATGGAAAATGTAGAAGTTATGGCCGTCACAAGGAATTCACGTTCGCGCATGCGCAGTCGCTTCTAACGGTCCGCGGATGATTATTTTCATAGGGGACCGTCTATACACCAACCCGCACAATCCCTGAAAATTTCATAGAAATCGGACTATAACTTTTTATAGTTATGCGCGTTACAAGGAATTCATGACAGACACACAGACAGACACGGAACCAAAATTGTTCAGAAAGGTCTAAAACGCAAAACGCGAGTGGAAATTTTGATTTCGGAGAACTTTTTTTTTCGTCCTTGAAAAGTGAAAACAGCTTCCGCTACCTTGGTAGACTCGGAAGCAAAAATTAGCCTTGGCTGGGATTCGAACCAGGGACAGTTCTATGCGCTACCTCTGAGCTGTTGAGGCCTAGTAACGTAATGAATAGGATTTGACATTCTCACAGGGGACCATCCCTCTATGAATGAATCCCTCTTTGAAGAACCATTCTCTATGATTCTCATATGGGACCATCTAAACACTACTTTTGCAACATCCCTGAAAATTTCATTGAAATCGGATGGAAAATGTAGAAGTTATGGCTGTTACAAGGAAATTCACGTTTGCGCATGCGCAGTGGCTACTATCAGTCCGAAGGTGGTGATTTTCATAGGGGACCATCTGAATACTAATCTGTGACATCCCTGAAAATTTCATAGAAATCGGACATTAACTTCGTATAGTTATGCACATTACAAGGAATTCATGACTGACGGACAGACACACAGACACGGAACCAAAATTGTTCAGAAAGGTCTAAAACGCAAAACGCGAGTGAAAATTTTAATTTTGGAGAACTTTTTCTTTCGTTCTTGAAAAGTGAAAACAAAGCTTCCGCTCCTTGGTAGACTCGGAAGCAAAATCGATGGGGAACCTACCAATAGATTCTGGCGATAACTTTTTTTCTGTTCGGATGGATTGCTTTTATGAAAAACATTTTGTTTTTACAACAATATGAATCATTCCCGACCTAAAATTGATTTGCAAAGACAGAAAAGTCGAGTTCCGCTACCTTGGTAGACTCGGAAGCAAAAGTTAATGCTAACCCGGATGGAAGTGGAGTTGAGGAAAAAGGGAGAAACAGACATGAAGATCTCTAGTAGGATACTCTAGTAGGATAGGTACTAGGTCCCTGGAAACAGAGGAGATAAGAGAGTTAGCAGGAAGGCCGCTGGGAGCGCTTGGGTCGAGGACGAGCCGCTGGATCTCCAGACGCCTCTTGCATTCCTTTTGGGTGGAGCCGCTGTATCATGGGAGGCTAAAAAGCAGCAAACAGTAGCCCTGTCAACAGTCGAGGCTGAATATATGGCGCTCGCTGAAGCTGCAAAGGAGGCAATGTACCTCAGGACCTTCCTCGTTGAACTGGGAGTACAGAAGCAGAGTAGCCCAGCAGAGGTGAAGAGCGACAACCAAGGAGCTCAATCCCTTGCCCGAAATCCTACGCAACACAGTCGAACGAAGCACAAAGACATACGACACCACTTCATCAGACAGTGCGTTGAAGATGGCGTCATCAAGCTGGAATTCATGCCAACTAATTCCATGGTTGCGGATGTGTTGACGAAAGGATTGAGTGGATCAAAACACATGAAGTTCATGACATCATTGGGAATGACCAAACTCTGATGAAGCAAGTTTGAGGGGACGTCTTGAAGAAACAAACCTCCTTCATCATTATTAATGTGTTCATTTTACAAATATGTTGGTTACCCAACAAGATACACCTGTATATACACAGGCCCCACAGCCCCCCCCCCCCCCCCCCGTATATACACAGGTAGGTACCTGTTTTTGTGTTGTGTATTGTGTGTAAAAAGTTCTTGTCGTAAAAATATACGAAAAATATTGCGTTCTATAAAATAGCATTTCACTCATTTAAAGCATAATTCCTTGTAGACAAGGGGTATTCCACGAGTGTACAACATTGTTTCTTTCGAATTCATGTTAAATTTTGTTTCAGTTCCCAAGGGAAAACCGCCTAATCAGAGGCCGCCGCCACCTCGCCCAGTGCCACCCCGGCCACCTCCAGTCAGTCGACCTCAACCATTGCAGGTACATACAAGTTCTCTTTTTATACCCTCTCCGGCAAACTATTCATAGGCAAAGCACCATAATACAGGATGGCTGAAAACGGACGCCCACTTTTTAAAATGACGCCAAATTTTTAATTTTGGAGATATCAGGTTGAAATAAATTCCAAAATGTTCGTTAGGATTGGAAGTTTATTGTACAGTAAGAAAAAATCAGTTATGGAATATTGTGCTGTTATGGAATATAGTACTGTAAGTAGATGGCGCCCTTGCTGATTAATGCACTGTTCAAGCCTTTCGGCGAAGTCGCTCATGACGTTATCCAACATTTCCATCGGGATGGCGGCAATTTCACGTGTGATCGCACCTTTGAGGTCTTGAAGAGTTCGTGGTTTATCCACATAAACCTTGGACTTCAGGTAGCCCCATAAAAAGAAATCACAGGGAGTGAGATCGGGCGAGCGCTGAGGCCATGGAATGTCACCGTGTCGCGAAATCAACTTTCCGGGAAATGTTTGGCGGACAATATCCATGGAAATTCTCGCTGTGTGTGCAGTTGCCCCGTCCTGTTGAAACCAAATGTTCTCGGTATCCCATTCATTCTCCTCCAGGTAAGGGAAGAAAAAATCCTGCAGCATTGCCACATAGCGCTCTGAATTCACAGTGACTGCTCTTCCTCTTTCATCTTCAAAAAAGAAAGGCCCCACTATCCCTACACCACACTTTAGCTTTTTCGCTGTGGAGAGGCTGTTGGTGCAGTTCCCTTGGGTTATCCGATGCCCAATATCCGCAATTTTGCTTGTTAACGTAGCCATCCAAGTGTCTGATGTCAAGATTAGCGCAAGTGGGTCCTCCAAAACTCACAACATCTGCCGGCAAAATCGTTCACGTTGACCTTAATCAGTTGGCATGAGCTTGTGGACAATCTTAATCTTGTAGGGATGAAAATTTAAATGTTTTTTTTTTTTTTTTTTTTCAAAATTAATTGAAGAGAACCATTGAAGAGAATCGCGCTTAATTCCGAGTGCTTGAGCGCGATGTCTCATCAACTGCCGAGGGCTCTGTTCAACTGACATTCTGACTCGATCCACATTTTCAGGGGTCACCGCAGTACGCTGTCGACCATGAGCAATCTTTGGGGCAACATTACCTGTTCGATGAAAGTCAGCAACCCACTTCGAAATCGATCGATTCGGTGAAAGAACAGCACGAGGAGGAAGGTTAAAGTGAGAGTGAAAGGCGCGCCGGGTAGCCTCGAAACACTCATTTTTCTTGAAAAAAGTCTCCACAGCGAAGGAACGATGCTGAACGCTCCACACAGGCATGATTACTGAACTTCCCATCCTACCCTACAAGGGGAAGGGTCAGTGACCTTGTCAGACCCCCCCTCCCAAATCCCCAGCTGATACAAACATGGGCGTCCATTTTCAGGCACCCTGTATGATGCATCTTCTGTACACCTTTTATTACTTAGCTTATTTTTACGGTTCAAGACCAGGTCTCCAAAACAGAGAGAAGACCAGCCTCAGCTTTACTTGTCCTTCCAAAAACATCCGTTGCCTTCCCTTTTGAATAGCCACCCTTCCCCTCTTCACATTCACCGTTTCCCGCTCGAAAATCAACTACTACTTATTATTATTTGAATAATCATAAACAAAAAATCAGTTGTCGTACGTAGGAAAAGAGTTGGATGTCAAGAAATTCTGAGTGGTGCATCTGTTAAGCAGAGACCCTTGGAGTGCCTCACAAGGGTGGCATATTGAGGATGCTATGAGAGTCTAGGCCCCCTGCAATCCTTGTTGGGTTTCAGCGCTACCTCCCGCCACTTCAACGAACTACCATTCCTGATTACCATAACTAAAATTCTAAAGATTGTTGTTTCGTAATCGGTTTCGTTTCTCATATTTCTATAACATGAACCAGTGACGATTTTAGAGATCAGCTTTGAAATTGAATGACTTTGGGCACGTTTAGCAACAAAAAACGACACTGCATCATTTTCACGTCCAGAGGGAAAACAATGAGAAAAACGAAAACGATTACGAGACAAGAATCTTTAGAATGGTAGTTATGGTAATCAAAAATGGTAGTTCATTGAAGTGGCAAGAGGTAGCGCTGAAACCCGACAAGGATTGCTGGGGGCTGACTCTCATGAGGATGCTACGCCCTGGATAAATGCGCAAAGTACTCGAAGCTAAACTGTAATTACGTAAAAATGAAGTATCTTTTGAATGTCTGGAGTGTCTACAATATTCCAAGCTTTATAGTCTCGACTAGTCAGTGTAGCACATGCAGTCCTTGAAAAATGTCGCAGTCAATTCGAATTGATGTTGCAGGAGAATTCCACCCCAGGTGAAGCTACCGATCTGCTAAATCTTGGATTCAATTCTGAGACGCCAGCCAGCAGTGTTCCTCCTTCCAAACCGTCCGCAGTGGAGACTGATGACCTCCTCAACCTTAGTTTTGACTCGGCTCCAGCCACAGTTCCAGTTTTCAACAACGCTCCTGATCCTGGCATCGCCTTTCCTTCCGACGCCCCGTTTTTCAGTGATACGCCTGCTCCTACTTCAAATGATAAAGTGAGTTGCGGAAATCAGACTAAACGAGTAAATTTTTATTTTATATTTTATTGGAATTGGAATTACCATACAGCCATGGTGGTATTACAAATATTGCTTCCGAGTCTACCAAGGTAGCGGAAGTTTTGTTTTCACTTTTCAAGGATGAAAAAAAAAAGTTCTCCAAAATCAATTTTACGTTTTGTTTTACGTTTTAGACGCTTCTGAAAAATTTTGGTTCTGTGTCTGTATGTCTGTCTGTCATGAATTCCTTGTAACGGGCATAACTATACGAAGTTATTGTCCGATTTCTATGAAATTGTCAGGGATTGTGCGGGTTGGTGTGTAGACGGTCCCCTATGAAAATCCTCATGCCTGGACTGATAGTAACCACTGCGCATGCGCAAACGTAAATTCCTTGTAACAGCCATACCTTAAACATTTTATACCCGCTTTCAATGAAATTTTCAGGGATGTTACAGATCAGTATTTAGATGGTCCCCTATGAAAATCACCACCTTCGGATTGATAGTAGCCACTGCGCATGCGCAAACGTAAAATCCTTGTAACAGCCATAACACTTACATTTTTCATCCGAATTTGATGACATTTTTTAGGATTGTCCAGATTAGCGTGTAGATGGTCCCCTATGAGGGTAGTGGAAGGTACTTAGAGATTGGTGTTTTGAGACTATCTACCACGCATCGGATCATCTATATAATCGGGTTATGGATACGAGGAAGCTATGTGCCACACCCACTTGGCAGACTTTTTTAATCTGAATTTGATGAAATTTTCAGGAATTTTGTGGGTTGGAGTATAGATGGTCCCGTATAAGGGAGTGCAAAGTACTTTGATATTGTAGTTTTGAGATTAGCTACTATGTTATACATACGAGGAAGCTATGTGCCACACCCACTAGCCAGACTTTTTTAGGGCTTTTCATTTCAAAATGTCCTTAACACCTGAATTTCGAGAAGTTATGATCGCATTTATTTATATTTTAAGTAATTTATAACCCTGGAAAAATCGAATATCAGCACTGGAAAACTCGAGAAATTTTTTTCGGAGAATCGCAGGACACCCTGGTATTGTCGAACACATCTTGCCATTCTTCCACCATCGCTTCCCTGAACCGTCTGTGTAGGTCTGATGGTGAATATACTTTGGTCTGGATGTCACAAGTGGGTCATTTTGTTGCTTCTTTTGCTTAAGAGTCCACCAG
>CM019181.2:63759463-63820663 GCA_009739505.2 Apolygus lucorum | reverse complement strand
CAATCAGGACTACACTGTCAAGGGGATATTCCACATGAAAAGTTTGGTGAGGTATATCTCATGTCCAATTTGGAGCTTGGGTCTCCAACGGTTGATCAATGATGTTGATGATCCTCTCGAAGCTCTCGATATGATTGAGAGAGCTGTCGATCCTCCTACCCAGGCAAAAGAGCTGAGCATGAGCTGCAGATTGAGTACATGAACCTTTGATTTGACTCAACTGCTGAGTCTGTTCTTGAGTTCCAAAACCGGTTTAAGTAACTCGAAGGAATCCGGAGATGTCCTCTAGACTGAACTGACAGATAAGGCAATCTGAAGAAACCTTATCAATGTCATCTCGGAAGAGTGTCCAAGAATTGTAGAGGACGCTCTCCAAGAAAGCTCTCAGATGAAGGTGGCCAATATTTTCGATTGTATGTTTGCCATGTTCGATGTGATGGCTGAGAAAATAGACGTGAGAATGCAAAGGAAAGGCTTGGATAAGAACCAAAGTATTGAAGAAAAGGAAGGCAAACCGGCCAGAGAAAGGTCCTCCTTTATCCACAAAGTCCATAGTAACCTGTTAAAAATGTGGAATACAGGAACATATGAAAAGCAATTGTGGAAATGCGGATAAAATGTGCTATTATTGTGGAAATTGTGAACAATCACTTGTCCACACAATGCAAAGAACGGCTTTCAGATTTACTCTTCAGAAAAATAAGGCTTCAAGCAGAATGTATGTGTGTCCTCGAAGGACAGAATAACTTAATCACATTCTGAAGGATATTGAATTGCTCGATCGGAAAGTAGTCACTCTCAAGGCACTTCTGTCAAAGTCGCCCGAAGAATTAGAATCCCACATAAAGTCGGCTAAGGAGAGGATTTTTCTCCAGTCATGCCAGGATGAATGTGGAGGATTCTAGAGATCAGTTTTCCAGAGGCTTGGTGGTTTTTTTATTATGAATCCGGAGAATAGTTGATGATGATTATGAATCGGAGACTTGGTGGTTATTATTATTAATCGGGAGAATCGGTGGTGACTATTATGAATCTGGAGAATAAGTTATGATTATTATGAATCCGGAGAATTGGTGGTGCATTATATTATAAATCAGAAGATTTGGTGATTATTGCGAATCCGGAGACTTGGCGGTGTGATTGTGGGCAACAACATGTGAAGACGAACACAGGTACACTTACAGCGATAAATACGTTGGGTTCCTGATTGTCACTTCACTTTGACTATGTGTTCATTGAATTGAAATTTATATTAATTTATTGGATTTGGCAAACAATAGTTTTGAGAAAACAAACTGTTGTTCTAAGAAAAAGCCGGTGATGTGATTTTGTTTTTCGATGTTCAGTATTGTGAAATGTATGGTGAGCCTAATGTGGTAAACCGTTTGTTGGTTCACAAAGAACAAAACTGCTCAAACCCGGTTTATTAACATTGTTCTTCATTTTCGTGACAAGATAATGGTGGGAAAGATATATCATATGTAGTGGAATATGCCACAGATTTTAATAAGCCGGTGGACAGAGTTAGTAAGGATTTTTTTTGAATATCTAGATGCACCATGGAACAATGAGTTAATACGTTGAATACGGATCTTGTCTGAAACGGCCAGCCATGGAACAATGAGTTAATATGTTAAATACGGATCTTGTCTGAAAAGGCAAGTTAGTACTCAAAGAAGGTGAGCTATGCTCTGAGCTGGAAGATAGATGCACGTATGATTTAATGAACCCGGATTTAATATGCAGAAATTATTGGTCAAATATCGATGGTTTATTATTGAATAAACCTGGTCTATGACGGTTTTTAAGGTAGTTAGTATCGATTATTTCAATATCATTCTCGTTGATGTTGAATGTACTGAATAGAATGTACTTTCCAACAACTACATCGAAGATGTGCAGTTCAAAGTGGTGAATGGTTTAGAGGGGAGTCTCAAACCGAAGATGGTCAAAACAATTGAGACTTACTGATGAGGAACAGTGATGTACTTGGATGGATTTATAAGTTCAATTTTACTTGAAGAAATGCTATGAATTGCAAGTACATACGTTTAAGAATTACAAGTACGAGTTTGTAATTTAGTTGGTTATGGCCAATTGCAGCTTGCTAACTGGCCTAGGCTGTGCAAAAGTTAGTAAACTTGAATGGTACCTACTTGAATTCGAACTATTCCTACTTGTTGGGATCACTCAAACCGGTGTTCACATGGAGTCCAATCGAAATTGGTATGTAGTAAGGTGACGTACAACAAAGACGATGACGTAAGAGGACGTTGGGTTCTTGACGTTAATAAACTTTAATAAGCTTTACTACTAAGCTTTGTTGCGTTAAAAAAAAAAAAAAAATAAAAATAAAAAAAAAACCTTAAATCTGCTGATATGTAACCTTCCGGTACCCGCGCCATTTCGCTTTTCAATTCACACCGCGTGGCGGCACCCATGCCGCCCATGAAAATGAAGTTTAACTGCCCATAGTCATTATGAAAGTTGTTAACAGCTGTGTCCAATATGCTAGGTAAACCACCTGAATCAAACTTACTATAATTTTTTAGTTTGTATGCTCATAAACCAAATAAATAGTGTAAGCTTGGACTTCACTGTTGAATTAAGATTCTCGAGTAAGTCCGTTTTAAAACCGATCCAAATATAGGTTGAGAGGCTATATTGACATAAATAATAGGTAATCTAAATTTAATGATAATTACCTGGTAGACAGCTGTAGCGGCTCGGAGGTAGCTGAAGGCTTTCAATATCAAGGTAATACCTGAAGGGTGATTACTGATTGTTACGAAATATTATATCAAGTCTGAAGGACGGAAGTATGTTCCTGAAGGGAACTAAGAGTGCACGAAAAATGATACGATTGCACGGCTAAATTGGCGCACGCACGAAAAACGATGCGTCGCACTAAAACAATGTATTTTGCACTAAAATGGTGTGATCGCACGAAAAGGGTGCGTTCACACGTAAACCTGTCTGTTGCGGAAAAAGGTGAATGATGAATGAGAAATGCAAATCGTACAATCTAATAGGAACGATTTAATGAAAATAAAGGAAATTGACTCTACGTTAAGTTCGGTTGCAAGCAAGTACAATTAATACAAATAAAATGGTTTACAAGAAATAGTGCGTTGATTATCTCCTTCTCTCTTTCTCTTATTACAATCTTTAATACTGACTCGACTCAATTTCAACAACTTTTGACTCGTCTCTTGACTAACTGAATTTACTACTAAAATGTTCTTTACTTTACTATGACTGACTTTATATCTACACAATTCGAACACAACTATCATTGGCCAATGTATAGATATTTTTGTTGTTACACTCACAGCGTCGGGGCCCGTAGGAAATCCGTCGGTAGTGCGTAGAAATGTTCTTGGGGGATGGGTGTTCAAGCTGGATGTCACGAAGTCTTACCAGGTTGAACAGGGGGTTGGCTCAAATAATAAACTCGCGGGCGACAGGGCTCTCACCGGAATATTACTGAGGGGATCCAGTGACTGACTTGCACAAGGGGTTCGATAAACGTGTATCTAGCTGGGCAAGAGAGTGTGGATGTTCGCATCAAGGACTGGGGAGGTTATGGCCGCTCCACGCGGTCACCAGTTGATTTCTTTGTGGAGGTCCCCACCCTCCAACGGCGAGTATGCGCAGGGCTCCGCGGCGGCCCGCGATTGGGCGGACGGTGACGTCAAGGCGATGCGCGCGCCTCTGGTGGTGGGCGCACGAGATGGTGGTGATGCTTGCCCCGCCGCCCCCACCGGCCTCCTCTCGTTGCTGGGTCAACTTCCGTGAGCCAGGGCTCACATCCCCCGCCCTTTTATGAGCCAGGGTCGTCAATGCGACACTGGACTCCGTCTCGGAGACGACGGCCCGTGACGTCCTTCTGGCCAGATCGTATCCGAAGTTTCTGCACAGATGGCAGTCCTTTGGGGCATGGACGCCCGTTCCCTGTGGCCCGCCAGCTCGGACTCCAGTCGGCATATCCTCTCCGCGCTCTTCCCTAGTCTGATCATCCGGCCTTGTCTCCGGGATCTCTCCAACGTTCGTTCCCGCCTTTTCCCTCGCCATGTCCCGTTCCCGGGTCAAAACCAACTTGTCTATTATTAGTTTGCTCTGGTGTTCAATCAGCGTGTCTCGTTCCTCCAGGATTCGTTGATAGGTAGGGATCCAACGAGCGACATCAAATACCTTGTCCAAAGCAGCCTGGACGCACTTCTTCCTTAAACACCGACGATCTGGTGGACCCCAAAAGGCGCAGACGGCCAACTAAGGACTCCAATTGTTTCATAGGTGTGGACGTTGGCGCAGGCTGTGGTTACAATCCCGGAGGTTGGTTGCGAAAACGGTCTTTTCCTCCTGCACTACTCGTCGAATTAGTTGGATCATGGGGTCGGGTGACGGTGGTTCGTCGTTTCGAGATTTCAGCCTTTGGTTGTTTCGGCATCTGCTTATTATCCATCTAGAACATAGGAAATACCCCTAATGTGTCATCCTGCTTAGGAAAAGTGATCAAATTTCATTAGGGGAAAGTTACGGCCTTGTTTTGATTGATGATCGTTGTGTTCCAATGTGCAATGGAATCCGTTAAATTGTGTTGTAATAATTTGCATGTAAGTAGTTTGATCTGAAGGATCCAATAAATTTTTCGATCTGAAGGATCTACAGGTATAGCATTACATTAGTCATAGTTGGTCTGTGTTACGTCCTATTAGTTTGTTTGTCCGTCCTATCTCTTTCCAGTGTGCATCTGCCGGTAGTTGATCGGGTGTGTACGCCTGCGCAGCTTGTAGCGGGGTTCGTCGTTATCGCGTTCACCCTGACTTTATCGATGGGTGCTTCTTCCAGAGCGTCCTCGAATTCGTCGGCAGAGGAATCTTCACGGTCAGTGTCTCCCTTGTTTGAGGTCGACTCCCAATCGACCGGTTCTTTCCGATTCCTCAGCAGCCCCGGTCGTGCTCGTGCACGTTCCGTTTTCCGTGCCCCCACTAATTACCAGGCCGTCGGCTGTGTCCGCGTTCCCAGTTTCCTTCATGGCTTCCCCGGATGTCGGAACTGAATTGGCTTGTTGACTGAGGTACTCTCCTCTTAAGGTTCCACCGGGTTTGTTCTCTGTCGTCCGCGAAGTAGTCCTCGTTATCATCCGGTTCCTCGGTCACTATACCGGACGGCAATGGCACGTTTTCCGTGCCCGGTCCGGGTCCGAATGGTCCACAAACGCGTCGTCCGGAACACCGAGCACGAACGCGGGCTTTAGGCGATTTTAAGTGGACGGTCTGTCTTCGGATATCCGGCAGGTCGCGTATCTCGTAGGTGACGTCCGTGTGTTTCTTAGTTATCACCCAAGGTCCCGTCCAGGGACACCAGAATTTCCGCACGATTCCCGGCGGGGGCTGCATCTCCCTCAGGTAAACGGAGTCTCCTTCCTCGAAGTACGTAAGTGCGCCGACGGTTGATCGTTTCGCTACGTTTTTTCCACGCTTCGTTCAGACAGTGTGCGGTCGCATTTCGTGCCACTTTGAGATTCCTTAGGAACGTGCTCCTGTCATCCGGCGTTCGCAATCCCTGAAAGGTCTCGTTTGGCATTCTCAACTCCCTTCCGAAAGTCAGGAAGTTTGGGCTGAACCCTGTACTTTTGTGGGGTGTTGAACGGTAGGCGGCCAGTGCAGTCGGGTAGCATCGCTTCCCAATCTCTAGTGGTTTTTAGAGATTTTTGGACAGGATATTAGTGAGCGTGCGGTGGAACCGCTCACACACCCCGTTTCCTTCCGGGTGATATGCCGTGGTAAATATCTGACGGATACCCATTTCGCACATAACTCACGTGGTGGAACTTGCCGTGAATGCCGTTCCCCGGTCCGACACGAGCCGCTCCGGCACACCATGTACGGGAATGTATTTATTGGCGAGTATGCGAGCGACAGTTGCGGCAGTACAATCAGTTGTTAGGTAAGCCTCCGCGTATTTCGTGAAGTGATCTACCACAGTAAGTAGGTACTTATGCGTAGACCCCGAGGTGATAGGGCCTACAAAATCTATGCCCACTATCTGACCCGGTTCGCTCGGGTAATACGGGCTTTTGAATAGGGTTCTTCATCCCAACGGAGTGTTTCGCCTTAGACAGGTATCGCATCGTTTCACCTGCTCCCGCACGTCCCTTGCCAGGCTTGGCCAGATCCCCAACTTTCTTACCATTTTCTCGGTAACCTCGGCCCCGGGATGGCCTGCCCATTCGTTGCGGTGACACCTGTTGATCAACCATTCTCTCAGTGAACTCGGCATGAGTGGCACCCATGAGCTTTTTCCGTCGTGTTTGACATTCATTTCCCACACGCCTCTGGTCTTCCGCAAATCGTCCCTTCGTTTCCCTGTTGCCAACGTTTTTGTCCACATATCCAGGTCCTGGGCTGCTATCAACAATTCCCGTGGAAATCCAGCGACACCACCGCCACATCCATGCGGCTCAGCCCATCTGCGGGCCCCATTTGGTGCCCGGACGATATCGAGGTACAAAGTCATATTCCGCCAGTCTCAACACCCAGCGACCTATGCGGGAGGTAGGGTCCTTCAACCGCATGGCCGCTGTCAGCGCCATGTGGTCCGTCTGCAGTTCAAACTGCTGCCCCAGCAGATACTCCTGGAAATGGCGGACGGCCCACACCACCGCCAGCAGTTCCCGCTCCGTCACCGAATATCTGGTCTCCCGCTGGATTCAGTTTCCGACTAGCATAGGCGATGGGTCTCTCCTCCCCTTCCAGATTTTGAGAGAGAACGGCTCCCAATGCGGAGCCGGAAGCGTCTGTAGCCAAAATGAAGGGCTTCGTTAGATCCGGGTATGCCAACACGGGTTCACTGATCAGTTTGGCTCGCAATTCGTCGAATGCCTTTTGTTGACTGTCCGTCCACTCGAAGGGCACGGTCTTTTTCAAGAGGTCCGTGAGCGGCACCACAATCTCCGAGTAGCCCGGGATGAACCGACGGTAGAATCCCGCCAGTCCCAAAAACGACTGCAGCTTCAGCTTGGTCGTCGGAACAGGAAACTCACGAATAGCTTGTGTCTTTTCTGGCTCCGTGAACACACCTTCGGGGGTTATTCGGTGTCCCAAGAAACGAACCTCACTCTGTAAAAACTCACACTTCGGGAGGTTCACCTGGAGTCGTGCTTCTTCCAGTCTCTCGAACACCTGGGCTAGCTTTTCCAGGTGTTCCTCCACCGTGGCCGAGAACACGATTACGTCGTCCAGGTAAACCAGGCACCCCGGTCCCAGCAGTCCATCCAGTACATCGTTCATAACCCGCTGAAAGGTTGCTGGTGCATTTTTCAGGCCAAACGGCATCTTCTCGTAGTGAAAGTGCCGTCCCAACACCGAGAAAGCCGTTTTTTCCTTAGACTCCGCATGGACTGGTATCTGATGGTAGCCAGAGATCAGATCTATGGTGGTGAACCATTTGCAGTTCCCTAGCATTGAAATAGTTTCCTGCAGTCGCGGTAAGGGATAGGCATCGCCCTTGGTTATTTTATTCAGCTGTCTGAAATCTGTACAGAAACGCCACTTTTGTTTCTCCCCAGGGGGCGTCTTTTTTTTCACTAGCAAGACGGGAGCGCACCAGGGGCTCGTTGACGGACTTATAACTTTGGCCGCCAGCATGTCCTTAATTTGCGTTTCTACCTCTCCACGCAATGCATGCGGGACCGGGTAGGGTTTTTTGCTGGGCGATGATGGGTTGTGTGGTTATTATTTCGTGTGCCACATCCAGGCTGCACCCCTCCCCGGTGGGTGGCTCGAACAACTTCTCAAATTTTCCCAATAGCCCGCGAATCAGCAATGAGTTTTCTGGGGACAGGTGGTTCAATTTGACCTGCAGGGTAGAGTCCAGGTCTGGTGAAGTTTCTTCCCACTGATCTGTGGGTACATCTTCCCAATCTGCTTCTTCCTTCGGACCTTCCGTATTTAGGAGTACGCAGATCCGTTCCTCTGCACCCTCCTCGATTTCTTGATCATTAATTGTTCCGGTCCCGTCGGTAGCTTCGTCGTCCATTGCTTCAACTGGGGTTTCAATGGGGCTATTGGTATCAGCATATTGCACACTCCAGTGCTTAAGCACGTTTGTACCGAGATTTTCCCGCTTTCATGCTCTCCTGGATCGTCTGAGGTTGGTTCGGATGTGTTCCGTCGGCCACCACTCCGTGGCTCTGACCCGGGGTCGTGGCGACATGGTTTTCGTACCCGGAGTCGATCCGTGCGTCGTCTTCCACGCCGGTCTCGTGCACCTCGACGTGTTCATATGATTTCTTTTCATTTCCGCTCAGTTCTGCACCTCGGTCGAGGTTGGGGTGTTCGCATCTTTCTGGATATGCATCTTGGGCCTCGTTAAGTTCCATATTCTCGAGAGGTTCGGCGCAGGGGTTATTCTTCCCGTCCGGGCTCCACCCTTGGGTGGGCATGCTCTCTTTTTCGTTCGTCGGTCGATCCGTCTCAGGAGCGGTCGTTACCGCCAAAGGGGTACTGGGGAAGGAGGTATCCTGTTCGTATTTGAATCTCCGAACTATGGACACCCAGGATTCCCGCCCCTCCGGCCGCCACACCGCCCCCGCAGAACCCCGACTCTCCCTTCCCTTCTCGGTCGTTAGAGTCTGGCTCCGATTCGTGCGCGCCCGAAAACTCATGCAAGGTCCCGTTGTCAGGGCAAACGGGATCCTCCCAAGAACATCCAGTCCAAGCAGGTCCAACGTGGCGCTCTTCCTTGCAAACACCAAGTAGGTGTGCTCAAAAAAGAAATCCTCAACTCTAGTCATTAGTCTTTGCTCTCCCGCAAACGGCAGCATCATCCCGTCCGCCCCCCACGCCATCACGCTGGTGGGGTTCATCGGGACCCCCTTCACTGGTGAAGACAACACCGAAAAAGATGCTCCCGTATCGATAATCATTTCCCTCGACTCGGGGCCCAATCTCGCTATAATTTTGAGGGTTCTTGACATTGGGGCCTCCACCACGGGAAGGTGCCGATTACCCGAAGGCTCCTGATATCGTACTAGCTCCTCAACTCGGGCTTGCTTCATTTTGGGTTGTGACACGGGAAGGGTCCCTTTCCTCTTATAGTAACTCCCTTCTCGATGCTTCCCCACTCCCCAAACATCGTGCACGATTGCCCCATTTAGTCCCTCGGGGCATTCCGCCGGAAAGTGCGTGCGACCCGCGCAGAACATGCACGGAGCGCATGGTGCGGGTCTCAAGTCGACACCTCTGTCTTCGGATCGTCGGTATCTGGGAAGCATTTCGCTGTTCTTGAGGTATTTTTCGGCAAGGTGATCTTGGTCGTCATGGCTGTAGCATCCTCGGTCTCCACTAACAGCCGCTAATTCCCATTTTTCGTCAAGATCGGGTGTTGTCTCGAGGATTTCTTCGAGTTGTTCCGCTTTTTTCAGCGCTTCCTGGAGTGAACGTGGGCGGTTTGCGACAAGAAATGCGCTCACTTGTTTCTCTACTCCCCGGATGAATGCACTCAGTGTTTTGGTTTCGACCCATTCATTTTTTTCAGGTCGGCGGAGCGTCTTCCCCTCTTCCATTACTGCGCAGCGTGCAAGGTTACGCACTCTGTCGGCGAACTGGCGAAGCGTCTCGCTAGAGTTTCGTTTCACCGTCCACAAGAGCGCGGCTGCGTGCTGGGGGTTCTCCTTCTGAAACCACGTGATCATATCCGCTTTTGCCGCTTCGTACACGTTATCCGTATCTAACGAATCATCCCGGTCAATCAAGAATTGTTTTGCAGTACCTCGGGTCTTTGTACGGAGAAGGCGGTATTTGAGTCGTGAATTTAAATCCGCGGCTACCATTTCGAAATTAGCGAAAAACGAGGTTACACTCATCGCGCCCGTTGCATCCGGATCCCATGGTTCAATTTCGGAAGACACCGAACGCGGAATCTCGTCTCGGTTGTTGTCGGTTGAACTCGTGTTTAACCGTTGAAGGAGTAAGTTCATTTCCCTCATGGTTTGGGTCATCACCTCAACGGCTTCGGTATTTGCCGTTGAAGGTGTGTCGTCATCATCCCTATCGCTTGTCAAAAAGTTGAGCGACATAATGTACGATAGGTTTTGTTGGTGTGGTCACAATTGGTAAAATACTTCCACTGGAAGGAAAGAAAATCTGTTTTGTCTGTCTGTTTCTGTCTAAATCACAAGGCGATTCAGCAAACGAAAGGCAAATAGGGAGTGCTGGTGTCACTTTTCCTAAGAATAACAAAAATGGATGCACATCCTACCTATTTTTCACCTGTTCCGTTTTCAGACAGTTCGACTTCCGATTTCGATTTGGTTCGAAATATTTATGTCGGATTGGTTTGCTTACTTTTCCTATTTTGTGAGTTCGTTGCAAGTGAAGCTTGCACTCCTAATCGCATTCGTTAATTACTGAAGGTAATTTTCGAATGTGATAATCCTAACGCGCTGCCACCATTTGTAAGCTTTGGACTTCACTGTTGAATTTAAGATTCTCGAGTAAGTCCGTTTTAAAACCGATCCAAATATAGGTTGAGAGGCTATATTGACATAAATAATAGGTAATCTAAATTTAATGATAATTACCTGGTAGACAGCTGTAGCGGCTCGGAGGTAGCTGAAGGCTTTCAATATCAAGGTAATACCTGAAGGGTTGATTACTGATTGTTACGAAATATTATTATCAAGTCTGAAGGACGGAAGTATGTTTCCTGAAGGGAACTAAGAGTGCACGAAAAATGATACGATTGCACGGCTAAATTGGCGCACGCACGAAAAACGATGCGTCGCACTAAAACAATGTATTTTGCACTAAAATGGTGTGATCGCACGAAAAGGGTGCGTTCACACGTAAACCTGTCTGTTGCGGAAAAAGGTGAATGAAATGAGAAATGCAAATCGTACAATCTAATAGGAACGATTTAATGAAAATAAAGGAAATTTGACTCTACGTTAAGTTCGGTTGCAAGCAAGTACAATTAATACAAATAAAATGGTTTACAAGAAATATGTGCGTTTGATTATCTCCTTCTCTCTTTCTCTTATTACAACTTTAATACTGACTCGACTCAATTTCAACAACTTTTGACTCGTCTCTTGACTAACTGAATTTACTACTAAAATGTTCTTTACTTTACTATGACTGACTTTATATCTACACAATTCGAACACAACTATCATTGGCCAATGTATAGATATTTTTGTTTGTTACACTCACAGCGTCGGGGCCCGTAGGAAATCCGTCGGTAGTGCGTAGAAATGTTCTTGGGGGATGGGTGTTCAAGCTGGATGTCACGAAGTCTTACCAGGTTGAACAGGGGGTTGGCTCAAATAATAAACTCGCGGGCGACAGGGCTCTCACCGGAATATTACTGAGGGGATCCAGTGACTGACTTGCACAAGGGGTTCGATAAACGTGTATCTAGCTGGGCAAGAGAGTGTGGATGTTCGCATCAAGGACTGGGGAGGTTATGGCCGCTCCACGCGGTCACCAGTTGATTTCTTTGTGGAGGTCCCCACCCTCCAACGGCGAGTACTGCGCAGGGCTCCGCGGCGGCCCGCGATTGGCGGACGGTGACGTCAAGGCGATGCGCGCGCCTCTGGTGGTGGGCGCCCGAGATGGTGGTGATGCTTGCCCCGCCGCCCCACCGGCCTCCTCTCGTTGCTGGGTCAACTTCCGTGAGCCAGGGCTCACAATAGGTACCTACCTAAAATCATAAACAGCCAACTTTTTCCAATGAAATCGACATGATTGTTTTCTCAACCAAATTATCGCAGTACAGATGGGTTCTGTATTCATTAGCGCTCCCAGGGAGGGAGGAGGGAGCAAGTAAAATAAGCCATTCAATTTTTTTATTCAAGAACTTTTCCTTAGAGCTTCGTATTCTACTGCGCACTTGCCAGATTGCAACTGATAACACTGGCGCGACGTTTGACTCGGCAAGGTGAAACCAGCGTGATCTCTGGATAAATATGGTAACTAACAAATAGCACTAGATCCCGCCGTCCGGGAATCAAGAATGCACGCGTAAATACGAAAACTAAGGTTGAGGCGGCACAGGTGCCGCCTATGCGTGTACCGGAAGGTTAAGTCTAAGCTTGACTTAGATCAAAGTCAGTATGATACAAGCCGGAGAAAACCTGTATTGTTTAATTCTTTTAAACTGGATATATTTTTTTTTGTATTGTTTAATTTTTTCAAACAGGATATATATATTTTTGTATTGTTTAATTCTTTTAAACCGGATATATATTTCTTTTGTATTGTTTAATTTTTTTTTAAACCGGATACGAAATGGAAACTTTCTACAAGATGAAGGAAAGGAATCTAATCTGGAAGACATTTTCTTCAAAAGCCGGTTATTACGTAAGGAAAAGATTGTATTCCAGAGATTCCTTCATGATACACTGTGTTTGTGAAGTTTGAGGGCTGTACCTATGTGTGGGTACTATACAACTTTCCTAGAAAATGGTTTATTGAACTTCAGGAGGTTGAGTGGAAGGATTTGAATTTAACCTACTCATCAAATTTACTTGTATTTCTTGAGTTATGAGCTATCTCATTGGTATTATGTTGTTATTGTATCGGTAGCAGCTGATATCTTTGACATGGTCTCAGTAGTGTTCATTATGGTAAGTGAATTCTCGATAACTAATCTGGTAAAAATATGTAGTTGATAGAGATTCAGAGGGGAGAAATAATGAACAAGCCGGTGACATGTGAAAGCATCATAATGTATCAGGAGGAGTTGTGCATAATATCTCATTGATCTTATGTTGAAAAAGTTCGACCTTGATAGTCACAAAATTATTTCTACTTCTATGTTAGAATACGGAGATTCAGAGGGGAGAAAGAACGAACAAGCCGGTTACACAAGTTCTCTTCCTTATGAATCGACACATTAATAGGTAGTATGTGTTTTAGAAATTACTGGAACAAATCTCCTACTCATAATTCGAGAGGAATCTAAGCCGGCGATTCGTTCAAAAGTGTACGATTCTCATTTAAAAGTGTCTGGTAAACTCTCTCATGTATATGTATTTCAGAAACATCAGGATGGACGCATTCAAATCGAATGGATACTGACGGATTATCCTTACTAAACTGTTAATGAAAAATAGATTTGAAAAGTTCAGAGACTTGACGATTTTTAACCACTAATCAACCTGTTGTACTGATTTATAGTTTTGTTTTAGATCGTGTCGACTAAAATGGTTGGAGAGATATTGTTCTTTTGAAGCAGCGTAATGTCAGGCTAGAGCTGGGCTGGTGTTGACTCAAAAAGGAGTTATCTGAAGTCAGCAATGTCAGTTTGACATAGCACCTTTCAGGCGCCAGTGTGGCTCTGACTTGACATCGCTCTTCCGATTCGTTGTTCTTTTCTTTCAGAAAATCTTCTGGATGACATCCACTGGTGCCGGACGTCAGTTTGGAGGGGAGTGACGGGACATCAAACTTCTGTCCTTACCTACCAACATGGAAGAGAGGACTTCTGTCATCTACCTACCAACATGGAAGAGAGGACTTCTGTCCACTACCTACCAACATGGAAGAGGACCCTCAAGAATGAAACATCATGGAAGCCGGGATGACTACTCCACCACGAGGGTTCCACAAATGTTCGGCCATCGAGCCGGCACTTGCTTCACGACGCTCAACGATGACGGCTGTTCCTTCCCGATTTCGTATGAAGAATAATATTGCAGCTTGGATCAATCTAATAACGGCTATACCAGTAATAAAACGGAGGTATGTGAAGTACGAATTTAATTACGATGTTCACTGTTTACCTAAATAACTCGATAAAGATGTTGACAAAAAACGGAAATTTTTTGAATTTTGGCGGAAGAAAGACCCATCCAACTTTAATGTTGAAAAATCTCCTAAACGACTTTTTTTAGAATTATTTAAAATTTTGAGTTATTTTAATACACTCGGAGAGAAATGATTAATTCCTCATATTCAAAAATTTCTGTAGCAAGTAGTTTTTTTTTTGTAATGTAGGATTTTGTTTCTATGCCGTCGTAAATTAAAGCCATGAAACCTTCTTTATGTTTGACGATAGTTGTATACCATTTTGTTGTCCTTGTTTCATGTCCGCTTCGGGTGACTTCTTTGTTTACATCGCTGTCGAGATTTTCGTGTATTCTCCCTATTAAATTTTATTTTCGTTGGAATATTAGAATATTTTCCGGATTTGTGCGGCCCAGTTGTCGAGTGTCGAGCGACGGAAGAATGATTGAATGCAAATGAAGCTTTCCTCCAGCTTTTCGTGTGGATGCAGACTTCTTCCTTGATGTCCACTTCACATCCCGTGCTCTGGGCCATCTCTCGAAACCATGTCCGATTTATTCAAATCAGCTTTCGGTTACTTCAGTAACAATACCACCAATACAGTGGAAAATGATTTCGTCGGGCAAATTGTTGAAATTGGGTCAGTACAGCTTCGAATCAAGAAGACCATAGCGGAAGGTTAGTGGATTAATCGATAATCTTATCAGCTGTGACTTGAGACTACCTACCACAACATTCTTTGTTCTAACTAGAATCATTAATCATGAGTGGCTACCTTCATACTTTTCAGTCGAAATATATGATGAATCTCAATTGATAAATTCCAAAGTTGTTCGAGTACAACCAAGTTAATTTTTTCCGAGTAGCGTCAATTGTTATCCCTTTATATCCTGAGGTAGGTATTTTTTTGGAAGTCCGATTTTTACCTGCAAAATTTTAACTACTTTTAACCCTTAATGTCCTGAAGTATCTTTTCGGAAGTCCGCATTCTACAACACTGCTCAACCATTTTTAAGACAAAACCGTAATTCTTGTGGCTACCTTGATACTTCAACTATTGTTTAAACAATACACCATCCGACCCTCTCAAGATATCCAAAAATATACCATTGAAAAATGGAAATTTTCTGATATTCTTGGATACTTCCAGCCACAACTCTTATTTCATCAACATCTTGGGTTGTTTTTCTGTAAGATTTAAAATTAAATCAGACAGAATAGTTGTTACATATCTGAACTAATTCATGAAACTGATCTCTACTGTTCCCCAGTTCATGGTAGAGGTAGGTCTGATCTGAATATACTACTGAAGGGGGTCTTATTGGGCTAACAATTTTAGTATATTTGTCATGTTAGTTTTTATTTATTTGTTTCAGAATAAAAAGCTGCTGGTTCCGTCCAGTCATACTTGAATAGAATGTATTCTAAATGTATATTTTTAAAATAACGGTAGCCACCCCCCCCCCCCCCCGGTTTTCATCAAATTAAGAAACTTCACATGAATCCCGATCAAAACTAGCAATTCTATGGCATCGGTTGGCCAAAATACACCAAAATCTTGAAAAATATCCTAAAATACATTTTGTTGAACAAGTGGGAAATTAAGGGTTAAGCCAAAGCTGATAGACATTGGCTATCTTGATACCAATGACCTACCTTGACCTATCGATGTGTAGGAAAACATATTAAAAACCTAACTCAAAGAAAAAACAAAATAATTCTCGAGTTGACAGACTAATAGAGCCTTCTACCATCATTTCTCACCTTGTAGGCTATTAGATGGGTTTCTTTGTCAGACCTGGCGCCACTGTCTAAGGGAGCATAGATGAAATGAGAAGTAAACCTTTTCCACCTTATTCTTTAGTTCTGTACTTCCTTAATCAGAAATATCAGACCTCAACATCCCACCAAGGATTGCATCCACATCTCAACAAAATTGGATTTATAGACAGATTCTGCTGACGCAAATGTGTTTAATTGGGCCTTTGAAGTACCTCCTGCCCAAATATTCTATGAAATTTGTCAGAATTTAACTAATAATAAATTCCGAAAACACAAATTTTTTGAACAAGTAGGAAATTAAGGGTTAGGGGCTATTAAGGGCTAGAAGTTCCCCCTTCACTACTCTTCGCCTTACAAATCACTTGTCAATCTTTTTATTTATCAAGGTGTTTATGAGACTTTGACCACTTGTTGCGTTCCTAAAATATTACATAGGTCTCTACTGAAGTGAGGCAGTATCGGCCTTCTTAAACCAGCAAAAATATAAAACTGTCCTGTAGTAATTTGTACCTACGTACTGACCTCAATAGTGAACGGTACTGAGCAATCCGTAAAATCATCCGCACAAACGTTCGAGTTTAAACATGTTTAATTGTAAACATTGTAACTTAAATTGACTCAAGTATTGGTACTAATAAGTTTCACAATGGGGTAGTTGCATGATATTTTTTTGTATTTTTTCTGTGTAGAGAATCTCTATTGAAGTACGAATCTGCAAATAAAACTCCCAGAAACGCTTCCTAAAAATTTAGAGATTTTTTCAAAGAACGGGATACTCGGATTCAGGCGGGAAAACCTACACATGGCTTGGACGCTGCGGGGTGGGGGCTACGTCACGGGTGTGAAGGGGGCCAAGAGACCCCTACACCACTGTTACCCTGACGCAAGGTTACTGTGCCGGAGGGATCCTTTGCCCGGGGGGGGGGGGGGGTCCTTTGATAGCAATCCTCTGTTTGTTTACATTCGTTTGAGGTACTATCATACTGAATTTTGCTAGCAGCGCAATCGAAACATGTTGCATCTAAGATTTCGTTTCCTCCTGGCATTTCCCCCACTGTAACTGAAACCTTATATGATTGAGAAGAAACGCGGTGTTCTGGTGTTACTCGAGCCACAACCTCGCAAATTTGCTAGATTCTTTCAAGTTGGACATAACCAACATCCTTTTATTTAACAAGTTACAAACATTCATTGGTACTACGTTGTACAGGATAATGACACTACAATGAAACTTCCAATAAATGAGCTACTGCAACCATTTTGATGAAGAAGTACTACACTCAAGAAAACAACTGATCTTTTACTTTCTACAAAAGTTTCAACTTACCTTCATTCTTGGCTCCTCTTATTTCGGCCCTGACGAACTTTTTATTGACGTAAAAATCGTGCTACATGCCAATATCGTTATATGGAATATTTTCCAGGAAAGCCACCTCGAAACTCTAGTCGATGGCTCTCCTTTTTGGCATATTGACATTTTATTTCAATACTTTGGCACATAAACGAAAAAAGTTACGGTTGGTTTTCTGATGATTTCTACTTACAACCAAGTCGTTCCTACCTAACTTTATCTTCGTCATTCGTGTTCGTAGAAAAATCGTTCACCATTCGTTGGAAAGCCCTAAATATTTGCATAAATTATATGCTGCCAAAACCGCTGTACTTACGGAATTAACTGAGATATACCCCTGAGTTAAAAGAACTGTCAACAACATTCGAAAGCAGATTGGGTAGGTAGCGGGAATGAATGAAGACATGTGTTGCAGACTCGTATGCAAGCGTTTATTAAAAGCTTCTTGAAACTTAACAGAGAACATTATCTTTTCCAAACCAATCAAATAATAAATTATGGTAGGTAAATACCGGTATAAACTATGGTACGAACTCAGACCGCACCACCAGAAATGTGTCCACTGATAACGTGATAACATGACCTTAAAAGTAACGCGAGGTTTTAACAACAAGAAAATTAACCAAAATATGCTTCAAAACTTTCAATTTAAACGATTAATTCAAACATGTAAAGCTTGAAAAATATATTTCAAAGTTTTTTTAACCATCACCATTATTTTGCAACTATATTTCAATGTTTCTGACTCGAATTGTCCTCGATGGCAGTGATCTCAATGCACTCTATCGTGAGATTCTCGTTTAGGGATGACGTAAGAGGTGTGGCCCGCCAACACTAAAAGGGACGGTACTTCTTTATTGAAATACGGCTAAACTAAATGGAATTTCTAACTGAAAATAGGTACAGATACGTTTTTAAGTGCGCTAAATTCGAATCTGAAGTCAAAAACACGAAATTCCGACCCATGCAACTACCCCTGAAAAAAAGTTTTTTTTTAACCAACTCATTATACTCGTATATTTTTGGTTTATTATTTTCAATAATAAACCTTTGGAATCGACCAAGAAAAAAAAAAAAAAAAATTTTAACACCCCCTCAAAATTTGATGGTTTACGTTTCAAGGTACGTAGAATCCAAAAATCGAATAAAAATTTGGCCGTCCGTCCGCCGTACGCGGCACTTTTGCCACTTAGCATTGACCGATTTTGATGAAATTTGGTATGTAGGCTCCATTTGGGGTCTAGTTGTGCCCCGAAGCTTTTGGTTGATGTAAGTCACTTCTAAGGGTTCCAAAATCATTTTTGAAATTTTGAAAACGCCCCTAACTCAAAAATTTTTGATATAAAGGTATTGTTTTTCCTTCAATTTAAGATTCTATAGAATTTTTAGAATTTTTTGAGACCACGCGGAGCTCTGACTAACCGTTCGCTTCCTACGAAAATTTGAGGGTTTTACGTACCTACGATAAATCAGAAACACGAGTGCGAATCGCAAAAGAGGCCTAATCTCCGTTCAAATTATAGCTGACCGAAATGCGATCGATGGTTGGTGATTTTGATTTTTTTTTTTTGATTTTTTTTAAACACAGAATGTGTTTTTGCGATGACCTACCGAAAAAAAATCGTCACGAAAAAGCGACAGAAAAAACCGTTACGCGCCTTTTATAATGATTTTCACGTGCAACCAAGCCGTTGGTAAGGAAATAGAACTCCCGCAGTGTTCATTGCACAGAAATTGTTCACCATTCGTTGGAAAGCTCTCAATTTATATAGTATTTTTCTTGTAGTTACATATTTATTTATATAACATTTATAGGGTTTTAGACCAAATTAAATGTCTAACAATTATATATTTTATTATTGCCAAAGACTCCACATTTATTATTGTTGTTTTTTATTTAACGGATGACTAGCATCGCAAAAACACATTCTGTGTTCCTATGATTTCATACAGAGTATGGAAAAATAAATAAACCGGGGGGTGCAGGGGGGCGGAGCCCCCCGCCGAGGCGCAAAGCGCCGAGTTTTTTTTGATTTTTTTTTTCTTCTCTTCATATTGGATGGTTGGTGATTTTGTAGACGAGTGATCTATATAGAAAAATAATAAACCATTGTGTAATAATTTGCAGCGTTTTTTTAAAGGAGTCTTGAAATTCAATTTGGTTGACGTTTCTTGTCGGACGGGGCCATTATGGTATGGCGATGCTTTGTCACCCTATTCTTTATCAAGAGGAAGTTATTTTCTTGGATAATTTCATCCAAGTAGATAGATAGATAGATAAAACATGCTTTATTAGGTAACTAATTGATAACAATTCAGTTGACTACAAAGAGCTATGTTATAATCGTGGTCAGACATGACCGTCCGATGAGTTCGCCGATTACTCATTTTTATAATAAATGTAATATTTTATTCTATTTATTTCTTTATTTTATCGCAACTTATCATCAAATATTCCATAACAACCATGCCAAATAAGTTAGTAAAATAATCAAAACAACAACAATCTATTATGAACATCCATATTGAAATTAACAAAACGAGTGACAAATGACTAACAACAGATGGTATCAGTTATTTCCCCCTTTTTTTCTCTTCTTATTTTATGAAAACCCATACTCAATCCGGGTCTTGTACCGTAAGTCCCATGCAACTGAACAGTACTTTATCAACATTGGGCTTCCAACTTTTATTGCATATATATATTCTTCCCAACTTATATAAAATTTTCCCAAATACTTTTTCCTCACATTTCGCAATGCCCGACACTAGGCGATAAAATGGTAGGTATTTTCATCCTCACCACTGCTGCATAGATCACATATTTGATTTCCAGTCAAGTAAGGCCTACTTTTCAGTGCCAACAGGTCACCCCTGATTTTGAAAATCCACTTCAAATGTTGAAAACTTTTAAAGCTTGTGAGGGGCACTATATCTCTTTCTTGCCTCAAGGATACGTATTGGGAATCATTCAAGAGAATCATTCAATTTCATCCAAGTATTGTAACCTGTCATTCCGCTGTGATGTGGTACCACTAACACTACGCTAATAAGAATTGTCTTTTTCAGGAGGATTTGCTTTTGTGTTTGTGGCCCAAGCCTTGGATTCGGGGAAAGAATATGCTTTGAAGGTTTGTGATAATTAATTTGTTATTTAATAGAATTATTATCTCGTTTATGTATGTTCTGTTTGCACATTTATTAATTATATATTTCTTTTGCTCGTACTTTCTATCTCTTCTAATGAATGCATAATGTTTTGTTTCAGAGGTTACTTGCTGCTGATGAAGAAGCTAGGCAAATTATCATTCAAGAAATTAATATTCTTGTATCCTTTCCAGACATGTTTTGAAATGGATTGTGGCGTTAGTTTGTGTTCGTAAACCATGCAATCTTCTGGAATATTTTTGGTCATCCATCATGTTACTAATAGGGGTTCAATAGTGTAATTGAAAAAAAAATTTGGTTAGTTAGGAAAAAATTAGTTGGTGGGATTAATTGTTTTTGTTTGTAGATGATTATAAAATCATCGAACCAGTAACAGTAGTGATACCGTTCTCTCCAGAACAGAACACGCCTCTTCCCAATGGCCAAAATAAAAAATAAAATAAATAAAAATACTGGACTAGAAAGCAGAACATTTAGAAGCTCACTACCACCTCCTTCGTGGTTGGAATAAGGAGTGGTTAAAAAGCGTACTCGAAAAACGCCCCATCTACTGATGCAATGCTCAGGCGAAGCAACAGAAAAGTAGTTCAGTAAGTTGTACCAAGGCCAACAGATTCACAAATTTTAAAATCATTGTGGGAAGCAGCAAGTCCTACAAATAAACCTTACGCTGATTGCTAGATGTGAACCCAGCTTAACGCTTTATTCCAATATGTGTTTTATGTCACGTGTGCCATGCTGACTCAATTTTATAACAACGTCCAAACTATTCACATTGGATCCAAACCAGCAAATTACTAGGTATTTTCCAACCACCCTGTTCGGAACTTGTTCAGAACATGGCAGTCCCGCGCATGCGCGACTAGAACTAGTTCTGAACAAGTTCGGATGAGCTGCCGGTTGGAATGAGAATTTTCGGGGCAGTACAACTTGGTGCAGATAATCTGGCAGCACGTATCCACCCGAGTACATCCTTCATGCACTACTGTTTTTATTCCTACGACCGTTTCTGTTCCCATTGCTATGAGATTTAACGTCTCAAAATTCCTAATTTATTTCTCCTCTTTTAACACCTTAATTTTTTCTCCATAGTGCCTAGATATATGAGAACTTTAAAATTCAGCCTTTTTTTTTTTTTAACAGAACCACCATGAATTGTTTATTTTTATTTATTTATTTTTTGTCAAGTCTTGTTTGTTTCGCATCAGATGTTTTCTTTTTCATCTCTCTGTGCCAACAATAGAGAGTTCCTAGTAGGGTCGATCCGGCGCGCCAGAACCGGATTGTCCGCCATGTTTTCAATACGGCGCGCCGGATTGCCTCCTAGTGACGTATTCGACCGTAACAATACCGCGCCGTATCGGATACGGCATGTTCTTATCACAATTCGGCGCCGGATTGAGAGCATGGAAGAAGTATATTCTTCCATGTTGAGAGTGTGTGTGTAATACGTCACGCCGTATCAAAAACCACTAGGAACTCTCTAATGTCAGGCTTCTTGCCCTGGTCACTCGGCATGTGGTATAACCTCTCCCTCTCAACATCCCAGCCGCTAGATGACAAGGCACCTGCTATCTGCTTGGCAACCGCATCATGACGTAGGATGCGGCCCCCATGAGTTGCTGCTTAATTGATGTGTATTCAAGAGGTTCATTGTAATTTCACAATTTTCTTTGACGACTTTTGATCAGAAAAAGCTCTCAGGACACCCTAATATAATCCAATTCGTTGCCGCAACATCTGTTGACAAATCGCAAACTGGTCATGGAATGGGAGAGTTTCTACTCCTCACGGAGTTGTGCACTGGTATGTTTGCTGTTAAATTTCATCATAGTCATTAATGACCTACATATAGTGAGATTGATTATTTACCTGGTTTTTCAGGAGGCAGTTTGGTCAGCGTTCTACAACGACTGAATGGTCGTGGTCTACCTCCGGATGTTGTCACCAAAATTCTTTGGCAATGCTGCAAAGCAGTTCACCACATGCACTCTCAATCCCCTCCCGTGATACACCGGGATCTGAAGGTAGGACCCTCAACTCCTTGTGAAAATTGTGGTTTTTCGAAATGGATGGAAAAAGCCATCATTGTGGAGGTGGTGTCATTTAATGTTTCTATCAAAATTTGAATCGTTTCAGGTTGAAAATCTTCTGATTGGAGGTGACAATAAAATTAGACTCTGTGACTTCGGTAGTGCGACTAGTCAAGTTTTTCGACCAGATAATTCATGGAGTAGTCAACAGCGCTCCATGTTGGAAGACAAGGTAAAATAATACTCTTCTTTTTCCTGCTCGAAAATCGAAGGTGAAAACAAGCCTTTGAAGTGGTCATTTCTCTCGAGTGAACCAACAAGTTTCGATGTTTTTAACGTTCATTCTCGATTTTTTAAACAATCGAAGGTGAAAACAAGCCTTTGAAGTGGTCATTTCTCTCGAGTGAACCAACAAGTTTCGATGATTTTAACGTTCATTCTCGACTTTTCTAAACAATCAAAGGTGAAAACAAGCCTTTGAAGTGGTCATTTCTCAGCAGAGTTCAAATAGGCGGTGAAATATCTGAAAAGCGGCAATATCTTTGACAGGCCTACCGCCAAAAATAGCAAAATAGAATTAGAAGGGTTGAAAAAAAAAGAAAAAAAAAAAAAACAAGAAGAAGACTGACTAAATCGGCGAAGATCAAAGAGAACCAACTGTTTGAGGTGCCGCTGCATCAGAACTTACCTACTGGATCAAGGATAAACTACCGACCAAAAAACGCCGACAAACAATGAGATTAGAGAAAAAAAAAACACTTAGGGCCGTTTTCACCAACAATCCATTAACTCCGTTCGACGAAAACTGCGTTTGAAGTAAACTGAGATTGATCTCCAGTCAAAATTCGTTTCGGTTTCACCAAGTTGAACGAGTTCTCAGGAATAGCGTTTTCTATGATCTCTGGTCAACTTCTTCACCATCGAAGCATCGAAAATCAGTCGTAAAACTCTGATCTGGAAGGCGGTGAATTGGTAATACGGGAGATAACGAAATTGTTTTGTGACAGTTTTCCCGCAGATTCACTTTTTCGTTAGTTTTGACTTCATTCAATCCGTGATATTTCATCAATACGTCAACTATCCTCTTTCAGCGCTATAATTTGTGTTGTTCATGAGTTCATTATGATTGTTGGAGTTCAGATTTTCGATTGGACGTCTACCTACTTCATCAACGTGAGTACCTTTACCTACTTTTATCCCTGGTGATTCCCTCTTCCAGGCTCTCCGGGTTTTTCTACAAATGTGCCTTACTGCATGACTCCTAAACCATATAGGTATCTACTCACCAGTACTTTCAACTACTCTGAGCTAGTAGACATAGCTAATTGCCTAATAATGTGCGGATGCAAATTTTTGTTTCAGATTCCGGATAACAGGCTACGAACTGTGTGTCAATGACGTCTTTTCTGAACAAATAAGGTGAATTTCATGTCAAGAAAACCTATTATCACTTCAGCATTCATGTACGCAAATTTTATGTACGCATTTTATAAAAATGAATGAATTAAAATGATAATAATTGTATTCAATAAAACGTGATACGTATGAATTGATTTGTTCATCTGCCTACACATTTCTCCAAGTCAATCATGCTGCAACAACTCGGTTCTTATTTCTCCTACCTACCTATGCTGATTATGGTGCAAACAAAAATAAATTCGTAGGTAAGTAATAAGAAAAGAATTTTCAGCATAATTATTTGAGATACTGCGTAATCAAATAATAATAATGATTCAATCAAACAACAATACAAGAATAATAACGACGTACCTAGGTAAGCAGTGTTTAGTAAACATCTAAAGAGAAATATGAAGGGTTCACAAGGTATCTTGTGAAAAAATATGTATTCACCAGAAATGATATAGGTTTGTAGCAATTTTATTTTCATAATGATTAACATCAGTAAAACCAACTACTCACAATAGGTACCTACGTAAAATGCACACAGCAACTGGGAAACGGAAATATCTGAGATGGTAACGAAACTTGTAGGCTGAAATAACGACGTCCTGCGATGGTTTGTCTGGGACCACGAATAATGAAATGGTTCACAATTTCGTTAGCCTTTCTCACTCCCGTATGATACCTACAAGAAGGTGCGCACCAAAGCTCGTGGCATGATAAAAACTCCAGCAAAACACGGACGAAAAACTACAGCTCGACGGAATAGGAAAAATAACAATGGCGTCCACGTCCATAGCTTTAAACGAAGATCAAACCGATTAACCAGCCAAAATTGAGCGATCAGCGCCAAATGCTGGATGAACCGAGGAAGGCGTTGATCGCCTCTGGTGAAACCCATTTTCTCGGTACATTAGTTGAATCGGCCCTCGATCTCCGATCAAAATGTTGGTGAAAACGGCCCTTAAACTGTTCAAGGAATATATACACAGTTCTGTGAATGCAATATCATGAAATTTGTAATGGACATTACACCCTGGAAGATCGTAGTTACACGGCGAAAGAGCTCAAGTTCCAGAACGGCTATTATCGGCAGCGGGCAGCAATGGAAAGGCCGAGCCGCCCGATATTTGACGTTGGCGGGCAGGAAAGGGTTAACGTTCATTCTCGACTTTTCTAAACAATCGAAGGTGAAAACAAGCCTTTGAAGTGGTCGTTTCTCTCGTGTAAACCAACACGTTTCGATGACTTTAATGTTAATTCTCGCCTTTATCCAAGAATCGAAGTCTCTGTTGTGTCTGTCATGAAATCTTGTAACATGTAAAACTATTCGAAGTTATTCTTCGATTTCGGTTAAATATTTCGGAATTGAGCGAATTGGGTTGCAGATGGTCCCCTATGAAAATAATCACCCTCTGGCTGATAGTGACTTCTACAGTTTCCATCCAATTTCGATGAAATTTTTAGGGATTATGCGGTTTGGAGTGCAGATGAAAATCGTCGCCCCGGATTGATTGGTACCCACTGATCGATGTTTTCAGATAAGCTACTATATTTCTAATGCTTTTGGTTTTTTATTTTCAATAATAAACCTTTGGAATCGACCAAGAAAAAAAAATTTAACAGCCCCTCAAAATTTGATGTTTTACGTTTCGAGGTACGTAGAATCCAAAAATCGAATAAAAATTTGGCCGTCCATCCACCGTACGCGGCACTTTCCCCACTTAGCATTGACCAATTTTGATGAAATTTGGTATGTAGGCTCCTTCTGGGCTCTAGTTGTGCCCCGATAATTTTGTTGATGTAGGTCACTTCTAAGGGTTCCAAAATTAATTTTGAAATTTTGAAAACGCCCTAACTCAAAAAATTTTGATATAAAGGCATTGTTTTTCCTTCAATTTAAGATTCTATAGAATTTTTTGAGACCACCCGGAGCTCTGTAGGACAAACCATTCGCTCACTACGAGAATTTAAAGTTTGAATGTACGATAAATGAGGAATTTCACCATGTCGGAATTTCCTATTTTTGACCCCAAAATCGGATTTAGCACCTCGAAAAACCTCTTTAGGCAAACTTTCAGGCCGAACTTCCTAATTTACGAATAAACAAAACAGTGTAGAAAATACGAATGTTTAAAAAAACCGGGAAAATGACGTCATCCTGGAATAGTTCATTTAAGGCCGCTTGAAGCACTGAGATCGAGAAATCTATAGTCCCCAGATGCAAAATTTCACAAAACAGTAAAGTTCGAAATCGAAAAACTGAAGAAAAAAATAGAAAAAGCGAGATGGGGAAAATTAGGTTTCCCCTGTTTTTGTTTGATAACTTTCCTCTTAGATAACACGATTTCGTCGTCCCAATGGGCAACACTGGGAGGAGACGGCGATCCGAACAGCCCAATCAGCGAGCGTTACCGCTTCACGTCCGTTTTCCCAGTTAGTTTTGAAATCAAAAATTTTTATTGTCTCCCAAAAATAACAGGAGACTTATTTTCCGAAATCATCCCGATTTTCATCTATCCCACACCATTAACTATTCAGGAAAAATGCAAACAGAATTCGGTGAAATTCCTCATTAGAAACACGAGTGTGAAGCGCAAAAGAGGCCTAATCTCCGTTCAAATTAAAGCTGACCGAAATGCGATCGATGTTTTTCTTGATGTTGGATGGTTGGTGGCTTTGCAGACGATTGATCTATATAGAAAAATAAAAAATAATAAACCATTGTGTAATAATTTGCAGCGTTTTCATTTCAAAATGTCCTAAAAACAATGCCGAACAATGGATTATCGTCTCGTTAATTTTATTGTTTTTATTGTTATGTTGCTGAAAACCTTTTAATACGTAACCAGAACACGACTGAGAAACTTGAGTTGTGTTCAGCCAAGGTACGTGAGGTCTTACGCTGGTGCACCGCAGCAGCATACTTTGGCATACTTCGCAATGCTCCGTAACTTCAATCAACTGCTTGTATGTTCCAGATTTTTAAATGCACAACACCCATGTACCGGGCCCCTGAAATGGTTGACACTTGGGCCAACAACGAAATAGGAGTGGCATCCGACTTATGGGCTCTGGGTTGCCTGGTGTTTTTACTTTGCTTCAACAAGCATCCCTTCGAAGATAGCTCGAATTTAAGGATAATCAATGCGAATTACTGCATTCCTCAGGCTGATTCAAGATACAAGGGTTTCCACGGCATTATTAGTAAGTAATATTGTTCATATTCGACTGTGGGTGTGTTTTCCTTGTTAGCTAACATTATAACAGTGACGATTTGCTCCACAGATGGGTGTTTGAACGTGCAACCTAATGCGAGACTAACCATCGTGCAGGTTCTGGACAGGTTAGCAGCTTTGAGCGAAACTTTAGGAATAAATCCGGCTGAATCCATCGATTTCGCAAGTCTGGTTCCTTCCAACCCAATTCCAGGTAAGGTGTACTTGTGTTGCCATTTTTCTTTTACATTAAAAATTAAGTGTTTATATCATCAACTGTCATCCATCAAGTATCTCAAAAGACATACATTTGCTTTCTTGATTTCGTCAATCGACCATTTTGTAATCAAAGGCACTAGAGTTGAATTAATTTGTTTAATAAATTATTTTATCTATCATTCGAAGGTTTTCTAGTTGATGCCAAGAGGGTTCAATTGTTCGGATATTATTGTCTTTGCTTTGGCACATAAACTGAAAAATCGTCTCGAAAACTAAGCAAGTCTTGCTCACGCGACCAATAAATAAATAAAATAGACTCACTGTGTTGCGTAGAGAACGATCAACTGTTTTCTTATTTTGATGCTTGGGTACATGAACTAACAACCTTACTTCACTACCTTGTTGTGTAGTGGTTGACATGAAAATGTCCCAATGTGTTGCAGACTCGTATGCAAGCATTTAAAATTGAGTTTCTTCGAAAGACTACTTTCGAATCTTTTCATCGATTTCCTTGGAAATTGTTTTCTTAACTCTACTTTGAGACAAAAAATTCTGCTGCCCATTAAATTTAAAGTTGTAATTTAATTTTGGTTACTCCGGTGACACTTGGAGATATCTGTGGAGTTCCTGAGATGTTTTTGGTGATGCTAGTGATACCATGGCCCAATTAGGGTTAACCAGTTAAATATTATTAACTTCAACTATATTTTTTAAAACTTCAGTAAAATTTCAGAACCCAAAAAGACTTTTATATTTGTAGATATTCCAGTCAATGAACATGAATTGACAAGATTTTCACAGTAGTCAGTTTTTTAACGATTAGTTAAATTTCTTCTTCATTTATATTTCAGATTTCAAGTTTGATGCATTTTCTTTCATTGAGCAAATAAGTTGAAAATTACAGATAGTACCTACGTAGAATTATGACTTAACCTTAACCTTAACCTTAACCCATGAAAATGAAGTTTTAACTGCCCAAAGTCATTTTTGTAAAGGTTGTTAACAGCTGTGTCAATATGCTAGGTAAACCACCTGAATCAAACTTACTATAATTTTATAGTTTGTATGCTCATAAACCAAATAAATAGGTACCTACCTAAAATCATAAACAGCCAACTTTTCCCAATGAAATCTACATGATTGTTTCCTCAACCAAATTATCGTTATCGCAGTACAGATGGGTTCTATATTCATTAGCGCTCCCAGGGAGGGAGGAGGGAGCAAGTAAAAAAAGCCAATCAATTTTTTTATTCAAGAACTTTTATTAGATTAGCCAGATTGCAACTGATAACGCTGGCGCGACTTTTGACTCGGCAAGGTGAAACCAGCGTGATCTCTGGATAAATATGGTAACTAACAAATAGCAGTAGATCCCGCCGTCCGGGAATCAAGAATGCGCGTGTAAATACGAAAACTAAGGTCGAGGCGGCACGGGTGCCGCCTACGCATGTACCGGAAGGTTAACTTTATAACAATGCATCGCATGCTGGATTATCCCCAGGTCAAGGAAGTGTTGATAATAGAGAGTTTTTGCTGCCAAAATTTTATGGGTCCTGGAAGTAGGAGACTAGTGCGAGCAACCGAGGGGTGGAGGGGGGGGGGGTGAAGGCGCTTGGGCCAGGGGGCCTCTAGAAACGGGTGACTGTCTGGGGGAACCCTTTCATCGTCACCCGCTTTTGGCAGGAGGCAAATTAACCGTCACCCGCGGACTCCGAGCTTTGTGAAGAGGTTCCACAGGCCCCTTTAGTGGCGTGCAAAAACTCTCTAATTTCACCTGATGTTATCATCATCACCACACACTTATCAACAGAAATACTTTTTGCTTCCGAGTCTACCGAGGTAGCGGAAGCTTTGTTTTCACTTTTCAAGGACGAAGAAAAAAGTTCTCCAAAATCAAAATTTTCACTCGCGTTTTGCGTTTTAGACCTTTCTGAACAATTTTGGTTCCGTGTCTGTGCGTCTGTGTGTCTGTCATGAATTCCTTGTAACGCGCATAACTATACGAAGTTATTTTCCGATTTCTATGAAATTTTCAGGGATTGTGTGGGTTGGTGTGTAGACGGTCTCCTATGAAAATCATCATCCTCGGACTTATAGTAGCCATTGCGCATGCGCAAACGTGAATTCCTTGTAACGGCCAAAACTTCTACATTTTCCATCCGATTTCAATGAAATTTTCAGAGATTATGCGGATTAGGTTGTAGATGGTCCCCAATGAAAATCAAGGCCTTAAAATTTACAGAAGCCTCTGCGCATGCGCATACGTAAAATCCTTGTAACAGCCATAACATTTACATTTTTCATCCGAATTTGATGAATTTTTCTAGGATTGTCCAGATTAGCGTGTAGATGGTCCCCTAAAAGGGTAGTGAAAGGTAGAGATTGGTGTTTTGAGAATAACTACTATGCATCGGATCATCTATATAATCGGGTTATGGATACGAGGAAGCTATGTGCCACACCCACTTGACAGACTTTTTGGGTGTGTTGATGCAGATTGCTGAGATAATGGGGGTGCGCCATGATTTTTTTAGATTTTTAATCGAAAGTAGACGACATCCTGAGAATTTTGGCACCAACCGCGACCTTCTAGCGTGAGTAGATCTGTTTCTATGATTTTTCAAAGTTTCGACCGTTTATGACGTCATTCGCCCCTCTCGCCTGGGCGGGACTCCCAGCCCACTGTGACGTCATAAACGGCCGAAACTAAAAATTCATAGGAAAAGATTTACTCACGCTAGAAGGTCGCGGTTGGTACCAAAATTCTCAGAATGCGGTCTACCTTAGATTAAAAACAACAATAAACAGTTTTTCCTACCCAGGCGCACACCCTATTCCCAGCTCTGACCAAGATGCTACCAAAAAGTGTTGTTTGAGAAAATTTCGAGAAAGTGAATGAATTTCTCATCTCAAGTTCGTTGATTTCATTACTCCCAATTTTTAACCTTTCTTTAAACGATCGATTAATCGATTTTTAAAGCACCAGTTAACTGTCGAATCGATTAGTTCGGATAAAATAATCTTCCATTCCATTAATTGATTATTTGTTATTCGATTCCCATCCCCAGTCAGTCACATAAAATTTACTCAACAGATGCTGCTGGGCTTCAAAAGGTGGATTATTAGCAGTTTGCTGATGTGCATGCTGTTGTTGTAAAAAGCACATGCTGATTTTGTTCCTTCAACGATTCATTTTCCGTTTCAGTTCCAACCGGAAATTCCAACATCAGTCCTGTTCATCAGATGCACTCAACGCCGCCTAGCGGAAACTCCAGATCTCAAAGCCCTGCTCAAAGGTAGTCATAAATGAACATTCACTAACCAAACTAATATAAATTATTTTTGCTTCCGAGTCTACCAAAGTAGCAGAAGTATTTGTTTTTACTTTTCGAGGTGAAAAAAAAGAGGTTAAAATCAACATTTTCAATCAAGTAGATGACTACCTGTAGTCAGAAATAGTTCCAGTTTGGTACCTTGCATTTCCCAACGACCGAAAAAAAATCTTAACTATATTTTGGTCAATTAAAGTAGGACAGTGTTTTTTGTAATAACCGAATATGACTTTATCTACTCGTACATCAAGATTATTGAGAATTTGACGTGGTATAACTCAGTTGATATAACTCTTTTTTTCTTGAACTTGATTGTTGTTTGGACATATAGCAGGGAAGTGAGGATGGCCGAGCGAGCTAAAGCGTTGTAGCTTGGACTACCTGGTCAGTGCAGAATGACTGGGTCTTGGGTTCAAATTCCTGCGCCCCTGGAATTTTTTGGAAAGTCGAGCCGTGTTCCGCATTTATTTGAATTTTCAGTCATGAAGGCGTCTACAACTCTCTATCGGCGTCCTCTAATACTACTAGCTGAGAATTTCTCTTACACTTCGCCAGATTGCTGCAGTAGAGGGGTTTTTGACATTTTCATGTCTTTCATATGGCACATAAAAAAAAAAATCGTCACAAAATTTGATGCGACGAAATTTGTCCCAAGTCGCCACAATGATGATTATGACCATCAGAAATGAAGTTGTTAGGTACTTTACAGGTAGGTACTTTACAGTTAGGTAGGAACTTCACAGTTTGATATTACCAGATCAGCTGAGTCGAAAATTGAGCTCCCAGATCAGCTGAGCCAAAAATCGAGCTCCCAGATCAGCTGAGTCGAAAATCGAGCTCCCAGATCAGCTGAGTCGAAAATCGAGCTCCCAGATCAGCTGAGTCGAAAATCGAGCTCCCAGATCAGCTGAGTCGAAAATCGAGCTCCCAGATCAGCTGAGTCGAAAATCGAGCTCCCAGATCAGCTGAGTCGAAAATCGAGCTCCCAGATCAGCTGAGTCGAAATTCGAGCTCCCAGATGTCTCGGGAGGGGAGGGGGGGGGGCATGAAAATGTTTCAATGTGTTGCAGACTCGTATGCAAGCGTTTTGGTTTATTTTTAACCTTGAGTGACACTTCCTAAAGGTGCGATTTCCCTGGCGCGTCTGCGGCCGGCGGCTGGCGATTTTTTCATGTACCTACTCAGCCGCCGGCCACGCCGCGCTGTAGAACAACGTTTTCTCAGCGGCGCGGCGTGGCCATCCCCCCACCCGTTTCGATAATGTTGCGCGAGATTATTGTTGTTGCCCATTCACTGGCAGAGGAGGAACTATTGTTGATGAATAGGAAGCCTCACTCACCAATGTTTTTGGCAAGAACAGAAGAGGGATTTTGCAATATTCTCATCGTCTGAGAAATTATGAACAACTTTTCCTATCGTTCTTTCTGTTGAACTTCAAATAGTTTGACTGTGTAGCTACTGTCCAAATTCACATTACTTATCCATCCGAATTCGATGACATTTTCAGGAATTGTGGGTTCGGGACACTAGATGGTGAAAAATAACGATCATAATATGACATCATAACATAATAACATATGACATATGACATAATAACGACCATATTATGGTCCATAGTTTCCGTTCGATTCCAATGGTACTTTCAGGGATTGTGGGGTTGAAACTCTGG
The DNA here is from genome assembly GCA_009739505.2 of Apolygus lucorum. NCBI lineage: Eukaryota > Metazoa > Arthropoda > Insecta > Hemiptera > Miridae > Apolygus > Apolygus lucorum. The sequence goes on along the minus strand of CM019181.2, from coordinate 63,788,694 downwards.
AATGAAATAATTTATAAATTATTTAAATGATTGAATTTTTGAGAATAAAGATTATGCATCGGATCATCTATAACAATTGGGTTATGGATGCGAAGTAGATATGAGGAGTTTGATTTCATAAGGTAGCTACTATATCCATTTTGGTCAAACGTGAGAAAAACTCAAAAAACCATAACGACCTGAAAAACGTGCTGTAAACCAGTTGTTCTGTTATGCTTTATATATTTCTAAATTATAATAAATATTTTTGGAAAGAAAGGTAAGTTAGTTCAAAGTTTAAAATAACTTTGAACGAGATTTGAAATATCAGGTTTATGAATATGGTAATTTTAGATACAAAACGTGGCGTTTTGGAATCAAAAAAGTGGATATAGTACTTTTTAAAAACATACGAAGTGGACAAAGCACTTTTTGAAACAAAACGGATAAGAGACCGCCATTGTGCTGGATACAGTACCTTTTGAAACTAAACGGAATATTCACCCTCGTTTTTCAAGGGAATAAATTATCTTTTGCTTCAAAACGATAGCATTTTTGCGAAGAACTACCCCCCTAAAAACCTGGGCAAGTGTTAACTCAATATCGATAGAAATGGTCGTTAGTACCTTGTGGAATCAAACTCCTCATATTTATGTGCAACATCCACTTAGTGGACTTTTCAGGTGTGAAATAATAGGTAGGTATACACATTTCTTAATGTATAAACATGACATGTTTATACATTAAGAAATGTATATACCTACTTATTATTTCACACCTGAACAGTCTACTAAGTGGATGTTGCACATAAATATAGACGGAGACATTGTCTCTCTTTTCAGAGGGTTGTATTTATGAGAAGAGAAAATGTTCGTTTGGTACTGATCTTCTTGTGAGTTTGATTTTGCCATACACGCCAGGCTCAATACTGTAACTCACAGTAAAATGTAGAAACATTGCGGGTTTGCATACCCTGGTCGCGAAGGCAGCGCGGCTGGACTGCTCGCTAGACCGGTCGGGTCGCAGCCGCGGCGGCTGTCATGTAGCCGCCCAGAATGGCCCATGTAGCCGCCGAGACGAACCGCCGGCCTCGGCCGCGCCAGGGAAATCGGTTCCATCTAAAAACACTGAAGCAGTGGGGAGCGTCTGGTCGCGAGCCGCGGCCGCCCCCCGCAGACGTGCCAGGGAAATCGCACCTTAATACTTCTTCCATGGGAGTAGAGTGAGGAGCAGGCCTCCCGCCTTCATCTTCTTCGCCTTTAAGTGTTGACAGCCCAGACAGGTATTTTATGCTGTCATTGGAGTTGTTCCTTGCATGCGACTCTAGTGATCAATGCAGCAACTTGTTCCACATCAATGTTAATTTCCCGCTTCAGTTCGAATAACGTACGAGGTCAATAATCGCCTACAAATATATAGTTTTGTACAATATTGTGGCACAGACCTTAGATTTATCTTGGAATCTCTCAGTTCTTGTCTTTAAACTCTCTATTATCTACTATGGTGTTTGATTATTCATTTTCACTTTGACTCTCTGGAAAACATTCCTTGTTTCGTTTCACTTTTGATGAACTTTGGAGCACCGATAATAATAACAATCCAATTATAATAAATTCGGAACCAAGAAACAAACAGAAATTCACACCCTCTTGGCATTTTTTTCATTAACACGTTGCTATGTTTCATTCTAGACCTCCCGGCTACACTCAACCCGCTCCAACTCCTCCTGTCCCTTCCAGTGGCGGCGGATTGTTTTCCAGCATCAAAGGTGGAGCTGGAAGTTTTCTAAAAAATCTCAAGGATACTTCAACAAAAGTCGTTCAGTCTGTATCACAGTGAGTAGAAATCCATGTCAGGTTGAATTGGCATTTGCTGCAAAAGAGTTAATCATCAATCAATGATGATACTTCATAAATCATTCATTTGCCTTATTACGAGTAGTGTTAATTGTCAAAAACCATCGATAGCACTACATCGCTAAATTGTTACCTTATCATGGAGGTCACTCCACGGTCGTTGGGGCGTCGTTGTTTGGCGGTGGACTTTGGGCCGACCTCTGCGGGGATCGTGGGTTCAAGGCTCATCGCCGGCAGCGTTCGTTTTTTCAGCGGCCGGGGCTCTCCTCGCCCCCCTTGTCACAACCCAGACCATGAGCGAAATCATCAGAACAAATTCTGATCTTCCCTTTGGAAGACAGATGATGAAGTCCGCAACGCCAGGAATGGCAGTCGGACGAAAATCCAACCTGAAATGGTTGTTTACTTTACTTACTCATGGAGGTCACCTGAAATAGAAGCTGAAACCGCATCTTCCACGTTTTGAAATAGCTACGTTTTACTTCGCAGAACTATGGTGAAATCTGAAGAAATGGCAGCAAGTTACATCACATCCAGGATCTGTGTTGTAAATTACACTGAAGGGCCCGACACTCTGCAAGATCTTCGTTTCACGATTGAGTCACGACATACGCTCCCCAACTCTGCAATATATAACTTATCTTCAGCTCCTTTGCCGACTCACAGATTCCCCAATGCTACTGTAAGATAAATTATTTTGTTGGTAAATTCTAATAGCTTGATATTTATATGTGGAATAAGTTCAACAGCTTTCGATTGTTCCAGATTGTCGAGTGTGGATGGGGTAAAAAGTGTCCATCTCTGCAAGCTCTGTACACCCTATGTGAACACATGCATCATTTCCTATCAAGCCAGCCTTCTAATGTTCTTTTCATTGTTTGCAATGTAAGTTTACTAAACTTAAATGTATACAACTCTTCATGCCGTCGTAGATCCTAAGAGCTGTTTCAATTTATGCGTATTTGCAGCATACTAACAGTCATTGCTCCTAGAGCTTTATTTTGGTGTAGAGAACCTTCCTGCTTACAATCTTCATTGGTTCCTAAGCTTGCCATTGAATGTCGAGGAGAAGGTTTTGCGGACGTCCTGTGTTATGTACTGCCGTTAAGTACAGCTGTATTTCGCAAAGATGATATTAGGTTTGCCAAAAAAATGGTGGCTTCTTCAGGGTTCCAAAGCTACCTCATTATCCATATCTGCGTATGGAGACAAAGGAAGTCATTTGGGTGAGATACGTGGTTTGCATCACAGTGGAGGCCAGCCTAGAGCCGTGGATGCTCCTTATCTGGAAGACCGGAAGGTTGGTGTCTAGCGTGCTGAGTTTGATCCAATTTGTTGTTTGTCGTGGCGCATTCTGATGATTGGGAGAGCGCTGTCGTCAGATTGTTTATAAAGGCATCAGCTACAGGAGATTTATTCGCTGATGGGTCATGAAGTCGAGAGGCTCTGACCCTCTACTGATTGACAAGGATGATCGGCGGTCCTAATTCGCAATGTGTAATATGGACTTACCTGAAGATGTGCCTAGCATCTATCCGTGTGCCCAGCACTGTCTGAATTCAGAGTTGCTGAGATCCACTTTGGAAGAGTAAGTGGTGGATCTCCTGGAATTAGCACTGGTACGTTGCTAGGCGACCTCAGCGAGTTCTACTGGTGAAGTTGTAAGGTTCGAGGCTTCCTCTCTGTGGGTCTTGTGGCTTCGCTGTGCGATCCTTAATGTATTACGAGAGTTGTTCCAAAAGTAAGTTCAGGCATGCTAGAAAAAATTGAGAAAAAAGAAGTTACAAAAAATATATATTTGTATTCAGCAACATCTAAACTATTTTTCTACATAATCGCCCATTTTATCCGAGGGTTTGCGATAACGGTATTCCAGTTTTTTCAGTCCGATGGTGTACCAATTTTCATCCAAATTGTGTGGCCAGCTGTGAACCGCATCCTTAACTTCTCCATCCGTCCGCAGGATTTTTTTGCTCAACATTCCTCTCCTCTTGTTTTTTATTGCCTTTCTCAATTCTGTGAGGACACTGCAATACCTCTCTGTATTTAACCTGGCCCTCCACTGGAAGCGTATTCAAGCGACAAGGCGGTTACAGGCGACTGGGAAGCGACTGAGTTCCTCCATTGGAAGCGACTTAGTCGCGCGAAGTCTGTGGTGGTGATTTTTGGTGAAGTACAATGGACGAGATAAATCATGTGTATTTTCTATCACCACCTCATTCTATCCTGATATGCCGATACTTCATGACGTCATTCACTTATACCCATTTTTTTAGTTGATTGAAGGTTCTTGAAGAAAAATTCGTTGGTTTTCATTTACGCAGGAGAGATATACAGCTTTTTTGTGACATAAATTGTCAGAAAAAACATATTGTTTAGTAATGCATGCATTCCAGGGGACGTCCCATTGGATAAGCATTAGATCAGTTTAACCAGTTGGTAAGCGATAAAACTGTTTCACTCGATGTAATTCATTCATTACTTTAGGGAAGATATAGTGACACCCCCCCCCCTCACCCTTATCCACCATAAAATTTCTAGCGGCATGGGAGACTCGAATCTGAGGAGCATTTTAAAATCCATGATCTACGATACCCAACATGCGAATTCGGGTTCACCCCCCCCCCCTCCTCCAATGGTGCCAGTCTGGCACCAAAGCGGAAATACGTCGTAACATTGAACTTTCATCTATTAGTTTTAGTTGGCGGTCCGTCGAGGTTCACATCCGTATTCAAAGTGAAACACAAAAAAAAAAAAAACAAAAAAAAAACACGAAATATGCGGTTTATGGTGTTCTGGCGCCACGGTGGCACCACTATTAGTTCCATGGTGGTACAGAGAATAATTCATGAAAATTCGGAGGTATAATGAGAATTTTTCCTCAATTTCAAAGGTTGGATACAATTAGTAAGCTATAAAGGAACCGAAATATTGAAAAAAACGGATATTTTGTGAATATTACCCCCCACTCACCCCCTCCCATTGCGAATTTTGGTACTCTGGTGAAATCATGTACAACTCGGTAGTTATTTTAGTCAAACAAAAAAAGAAACACGCAAATCGGTAGGAAATTGAGGCCTGGGCAGAGTTTACAAGATTATGCCCGTAAACGCACGTTTTTTTTTAAGCATTAACCCCCCTTTCCCCCCCTTAAAAAGCAAAATTCAAAATTCCGGCGCCGTAGTGCACAACCAGATAGTTTTCCGCGTCGATGAAAAAAAGAACCACAAAAATCGGTTGAGAATTAAGGCCTGGGCAGAGTACACAAGATTATGCCCAAAAACGCACGTTTTTTGAGCATTAACCCCCTCTTTCCCCCCCTTAAAAAGCAAAATTCAAAATTCCGGCGACGTAGTGCACAACTAGATAGTTTTCCGCATCGAACAAAAAAAGAACCAGGAAAATCGGTTGAGTACTAAGGCCTGTGCAGACGACACAAGATTTTGTCACACACACACACACATACACACATACACACATACACACACACACACACACACACACAGACATACACCTATGGTTTTTTTCGCGGATTTGGATTCAGAATGGTCTAAAACGGATTACTGTGTGGAAATTTTTTTTTTCTGTTGAGTGTTGTCCAACTTTACCTCAGATCGATCGCATAAGGACGCCCAAGTCTTACTGTGGGACGTCCTAAAAAATTAATTTTTAAATTCAACTACCTGTAGGTATTTTTCAAATTAATAGAATTTAAGTATGTAAACTCTTTAAACATTAAAAGTTAGCTCCAGCTTTTAGTAGTTACTAAAGTATGACTTTTGCTTAAAAAGTATCGATTCTTGTAAAAATCGATAGGATTTTTTTTAGATTCTTTTCTAAAAGATCGATTCGATACATTTTGAAGAATCTGACATCCCTCGTCCATGGATGTACCAGGAAAATGTGATTCACAGTCAGAGGGTGCGACGAGAAAACATGGGAGGGGGAAGCCAGGTCGCTCGAAACTGATCCCATCCGGATGGGAGTCGCTTCGTCGCCTCAAAATGCGCCAGTCGCGTCGCTCATGTAGCTTGCTGTGGAGGACCTCCAATACGTTTTAAGCTTATGGGATTAGTCGCTTGTATACGAACTTATATGCTTATTCGCCTAGTCGCTCGAATACGCTTCCAGTGGAGGACCACCCTTACGCCGTGCCCTACGTGGACGACCAAAGCGCGCGACCCGCGCGTATGAGCGAGCGACCCGCGCGTGTGAGCGAGCGACCAGCTGATATCAAACGAGTTAAACCAAACGGAGTGTCCTACTTGCCACCGCCCGACGTCGCACGCTCGGGTTTGATTTTCAAAGTAAATTTTGCAACCTTCTTGAAATCTAATTAGTAATGTTTATTCAACAAATATACCGTTTGGAGTTGAATAGAAAAAAAAAAATGTTGTAACCCATCTTGAAATTACTTATATGTTTTGGTATAAGTACGTTTCAAGACATGTACCTAGGTATAATCCAAAATCGAGAAACCCGCTGTGGACCAAAATAAATAGAATTGAATACAAAGGGTGTATCAGATAATGTGGTCTGTTGTTCTTCAAGGAAACGGAGTTAAATTTTCTTTCCTCCAGTTATCGAACCCAACTTTTTTTGATTTGGTGAAAAAGCTGCCTGAGCATGTGGCTAGGTCCGCAAGATTTACACCAGCTGTGCTTCATTTCTGGGTTGTTTATCTCAGTATCTCTACTGTAAAACCTGGTCCCTTTACAATCGAATTTAGGGGAGAAATTCGAACGATTCGAATTCACCGCTTGGTTCCCTCATTGAAAAATTGCCGAAATTAGCGTCATTCTCAACAAATTAGCTGCCGTAAATTAATAAACCAATGCTGCATTATTCGAATAAAACATGCCATTAAGGCTAAAGGGGATGACAAGTGTGCGAGAGAGACAGCTATATAGGGAAAAGAGAGAGACAGGAGCTTAATCATTTTCCCAAAAATTCTCAGCTATCAGTGGACCGATTTTCATTCTGTAAACTTATTTGGTTTCCTTTCGTCGTATTCTAAGTTTCTGCCATGTCAAATTTCTCATAAAATCTATATTTTTTGACGAAACACCATAATTAATCTTTTGTTGATTCACTCATTGACCAAATATGCGGGCATTAGAATAGATTTTCCCAAAACCGAGATACCAGGCATATTCTAGCAGATGTCCTCAACATATGGAATCCATCAGAAATCAAAAATATTGAGAATTAGCGACCGAAAGAGAAAACGAAAATCAAAAGGGGTGAACTTCAGTCAGGCAACCCCCCTCGCCTTTCAGAAGACAACAAACCCGCCCGTCAGCTCACCCGCCCGACAACGTTCCCGTACTCAGAGGTTTTATAAAACGCTTGCGAGGTGGGTGTGGCACATAGCTTCCTCGTATCCACAACTCGAAAGTATTGATACTCTTATAATTGGGAAATCATCAAAAACCCGATTTTGAGAATATCACCCCTATTATTCACTAATTAATAATAAAAACGTATGCCAAGTAGGTGTGGCACATAGCTTCCTAATACCCATAACCCAATTGTATAGATGATCCGATGCATACCTAGTTGTTGATCTCAAAACATCAATCTCTAAGTACCTTCCAATACCTTCATAGGGGACCATCTTCTCGCCAATCCCCATAATCCCTGAAAATTTCATCAAAATCGGATGAGAAATGTAGAAGTTACGGCTATGGCAAGGATTTCATGATGACACGTAACCAAAATTGTTCAGGAAGGTCGTATCTAAAACGTGGACGCGAGTGGAAATTTTGATTTTGTAGAACTTTTTTTGTTCAATCTTGAAAAGTAAAAGTAATGCTTCCGCTACCTTGGCAGACTCGGAAGCAAAATGTTTGCATGAGGTTGTGCCACATACCATCTTCGTACCTAAAATACGACAGCATAGAGATAATCCTATATGCTCAGTAGGTAATAGAAACTTCAATTTCCAACTATCTGTCACAACCCTCCAAATTTGAGGTCAGACGATGATGACATTCATAGGGAACCATCCTAAGTCCCAACCAAACACAACTCAGAAAAAAGTACTTTCGCGCATAATATTTGCGCGCAATTGACACTAACTTCATTTTTTTAAAACGAAACCCCCTTTTGGTTTATTATTTTCAATAATGAACCTTTGGAATCGACCATGAAAAAAAAAATTTTAACACCCCCTCAAAATTTGATGGTTTACGTTTCAAGGTACGTAGAATTGAATAAAAATTTGGCTGTCCGTCCGCCGTACGCGGCACTTTTGCAACTTAGCATAGACCGATTTTGATGAAATTTGGTATGTAGGTTCCATTTGAGGTCTAGTTGTGCCCCGAAGATTTTGGTTGATGTAGGTCCCTTGTAAGGGTTCCAAAATCAATTTTGAAATTTTGAAAACGCCCTAAATCAAAAAATTTTGTTATAAAGGTATTGTTTTTCCTCCAATTTAAGATTCTATAGAATTCTTAGAATTTTTTGGTACCATCCGGAGCTCTGTAGGACAAACCGTTCGCTCACTACGAGAAGTTAAAGTTTGGACGTACGATAAATCAGAAACACGAGTGTGAATCGCAAAAGAGGCCTAATCTCCGTTCAAATGTTAGCTGACCGAATTGCGATCGATGTTTTTCTTCATGTTGGATGGTTGGTGGCTTTGCAGACGAGTGATCTATATAGAAAAATAAAACATAATAAACCATTGTGTAATAATTTGCAGCGTTTTTATTAAAGATTTGGATTCTACGTCAAATTTCTTGAAAAGTTCATACCCGAACCGATTTTTTTTGTAGCGCGCAACCTGGCTTTTTGAACGCTCCCAGTTTCGCAACTCCACAATTACACAAAAATTAGGTTTTGGAGAACCAAAAGAAAATTAGTTGTAGAATCTATTCCTGAAGTTATTCACCCATATAATACCCATACAGTTACACCCTGTATAAACTTCCCAGCTATGCGAAAATCCACTCGTTTAGCTCGCACAATTATTTAGGTACCTATTCAGAATTTTCATATTTATATTATTTAAATGAAACATTCATTCTTCTGTGCAACGTTAGAAAAATGAATAGATATATACAAAGGTATTAAAAAATATCAAGTATGAACATATTAAAAAAAGAAACGTTGATTATTTATAGTCTTTTTATTCAATATTATTATTAAAAAAAGGTTTTTTAATTATGATTGAATAACATAAATATCCCACTTGAGTAACTATGTAATGAAAATTCATTTATCAATCAATTCATTTTCATAGTATATGATGAATATCACTCAATAAAATTGCTTATTCAGTATAACTTGGTAGGTAGATGTGGAAGTGAAATCGCAAGCAATGTACTGACCTAATCCGTGGGGGTCAAGGAGGGTCGGATTGAAGGGGAGGGTAACAAGGGTCGCTAGGCAACCAACCTCATACTCCATTTGCTAGCAACCAATGAGCGTGCGTTATTTTTCATTTACCCTTTCCGTCTCCAATTGTCCAAGAATCGGATTTCTAACCAATCATTCATCAATTATTAATGACAATGAATATGCAAGCTATCTCATTTTTTACTCAACACCTTTAATAGCCCGAATTCTGCGATTTCATGATTAAAATAATTATAGTATGGTAAAAACTCAATGGTGGAAACCGTGATCTACTTATTCTGGATACATTCCCGTATTATAATTGGAAAAAATCTTTCGTGGAGGATGAAAAACTTTGGGAAAACTTTTGAGTGCGACGCTAGCGCCATCTCCTAAAAGAGAATCAAACTAGAGGGCTGTCCCCTTTAGCCTTAATACTGTCGCGAAAAACAGAAAATGTATTAGTAGAGAAAGATTATACAACTCAGGACGAAGCTAAGATAACCTCGCAAGGAAGGATTTCAGACGCGTTTTCTGGACGCCTACTGTGGACACTATAGCGGCGCGCGCGACTTGAGGTCGCTCACACTCGCGGGTCGTTCGGTCGCACTCTTTGGTCGTCCACGTAGGACAAGGCCTAAGGCCTATGGTATTTATGGTTGTACCCCTATCGAGGTAATCAACCAGCTGAACAACCTTACAGCCCCAAAACACTGTAGCCATCACCTTCCCAGCGGAATGCGCGACCTTGGCCTCCTCGGGAGCACTCAATAAATTTTATTGGGATGTTTTCCCCACCCTCCCTATTCCCCAGACCTAGAACCCAATCGATTTCCACTTATTCCTGGCTCTCAAAACCCACCTGAGAGGAATGCAATTCAGGACGGATGGAGAAGTTGAGGATGCGGTTCACAGCTGGCCACGCAATTTGGATGAAAATTGGTACACCATCGGACTGAAAAAACTGGAATACTGTTATCGCAAATGCTTGGATAAAATGGGCGATTATGTAGAAAAATAGTTTAGATTTTGCTGAATACAAATATATATTTTTTTGTAACTTTTCTTTTTTTCAATTTTTCCTAGCATGTTGTAACTTACTTTTGAAATAACCCTCGTATTTGTAATATTGTAATCGTGGTTTGGATAGTTACCTAACTCACTCAGTAGGAACGATTTCCTCGGCGCTTCATGCATGTTGTAGCACCTCAAGTACATTTTCTGTCATCTATCCCAGTAAACATGTTTTCCATACATTCGTTGCTTCCAGGATGGTAAAAGGAGTTCGCCCCTTCTTATAGCTGGATTCCTTCTTTTTGTTGGGTTTGTGACCAGACCGAACGATGCTCTTCAGCTGTACGCTGTGAAAAGAACTCCTCACAATCTCCAGCCGTCTCATATCAGGTTCCTAACGTATTCATAACATTGCGACGTTTATTCTGTCGATATCACCAGTTGCTAATAATCGAAATTCAACGACGACGGCTTACTAACTAGTGTGGTTGATGTCATTTTGCAGGTACCTTGAATATTTCACTCAAGTTTTGGCAAATCCTCTACCGACTCTGAGCTGTAACAAAATAAGGATCATGAATATAATAATGGAACCCGTCCCTCTATTCAACAAAAACAGGTAGGTACTCGATTGTATTGTAAAAATGTTGGTAGAGGATCAACAGCTATGGAATTTGCAAACAAACTATACAATTTATTCAGACATGAATCTCACACACAACACAAAACTTTTACATTTCCTCGTTGCTCTAAAAACCATATGATCCAACACCTGTTCACTAGGTACCCCTGAAATTAGTATTGGAGAACTTTCCAACACTTTCCCCATGTCTGATAAAGTCCGATTTAGGGTCTGTAGTTCTTCTGAATCGAACTCCTCGCCCCGCTCGCCACATTGGATGTTCGTTATGGTCCTCATCAGCAGCCGTAGAGCTAGTGACGCCTAATGATGACTGTTATGGAAGCACTTGACTCTCTACTTAGGTCTTCAGGTACCTCACAGCATACAGGATGGCAGGTGAGTTGACACTGGCATTCTTTCCTCACAATCGACTGCCGACTGCCCCAGCTACCTTTCCCTGAAGAATTCCTGTTCTCCTTCGGTCTATACATCGCCACCTCTTTCGAAAATTGGAGTTGTGAGGATCTGGAACCAAAGGTACTGCTACTGGCAACTTTCCCCCAGGCTCCGTATTAACATTATGAATGAAATCTGAATCCCTCCATCTTGTACAATATCTATAGAGGTGACCTCTTCTTCCACAGGACTTTTTTTTTCATCCTACGCCCGTCTCGTTCATCAGACGTCTCGCTGCCCAATATTTCTCGCATGCTACTTCTCCTGGCTCAATCCCGCCTATCTCTTCCAGTGCCGGGCATTCCATGATATGCCGGGCGTCCATTTCCTCCAGGCTGCACAGGGGACACGTTGGCGAGTCGACTACTCCTATCCTATACAAATGCTTTTGCAGGTAGTCGTGGCCGGTAATCATCCTGAACAGGGCTACCGACTTTCGCCGTGGGAGAAAAGCAGGGATATGTCCTTCCTCTGTTGCAAGGATCTTCCAGTCTTTCCCAGCGCTCACCTCTTCCATGGTGTTCTTATTGTAACATTTTACTGCGGCTGCAATCTCCCGTCTGACTGTGTGCAGAGCCCTAGGCGGATTTGGCTGAGCCTTCATGGCCCCTTCTTTTGCTAGCCGGTCCGCTTTTTCATTCCCTCTGACACCACAATGGTGGTTCCATTCCTCTTCCACAGGATCAGAATTTCCATCGTCTTTTAGAATGTCGCATCGCATGTGTCGTTGCGACTCCTTTTTCCGCCGTAGTCGGAGGTAGTTCACTCATAGGAGTTGGTGACAACGGACCTTTCTCTTCAAAACCCATTGTACCAGCGAGTAAAAATCGACATTCAGCTTGTCGGGCATAAAATAACGCTTGAGCAAGTGATCCTGGTGACCGGTTCAAAACATCTTCCAAGATCTTCCTACTTCGCAGTCCCGCGTAAAATTGCTGGATAGCAACTTCGTTCAACGTTTCTTCGGCAGCTTGTGGGAAAGTACGGTGTGCTAAAACTTCAACATCAACTGCAAAGGTTACGAGGTCTTCACTGGAACCTTGCACTCGGTTACGTAACTGACTCATGTACCGATGCTGCTGGCTTTGACCCCCGTACCATTGCTGCAGTGCTGATGCCATATCCTCGACTGAAGACAGTTGGTTTCCAAGAGCACACATGAGAGAAAGAGCTTGTCCTCTCAATGATGCGACGAAGTACCCTGTTTTCTGTCCATCGGTCCAACTATTGGCTCGACATATCCACCGAAATTGAAACATGAATTCTTCGAAAGAACTCGTACCGTCAAATGTTCTCATCAAGTCGCTCACTGATTCAGTCACAAACAATGTTTCGCCCATTCCAACTTCTATCTGTACTTCGGGTTTCCCAGTAAGTGACGCCACGCGCGAAATCCCACTTCTGACACCAGTGTAAAAATGTTGGTACAGAGGAACAACAGCTATGGAATTTGCAAACAAACTACAATTTATTCAGAAATGAATCTCACACAACACAAAACACTAGACGTTATTGGGATTACTCTCCTGGCTTCGGCTTTCGACGAACAAGGCCGAACATTGCCGAAGGCCCCCCTTGTTGTTTTCCTGTTATCAAGGCGCTAACGCGACGAGGCCGTAAATTGTTCTTCTTCAAGGCGGCAACGTCGTTGACACATTTTACGTAGACTTCTAGTAGTTTTTTGCGTTGCTGATTTTCCGCGTGTGTTTTGCCTGATTTTGCGAATCCCCCCGTGCGATGATAGTGTATCTGGACGATGGGTACTCCGCATATAACCTCGCTGTGACGAAGTGCTTGCTCTCAACAGAAGTCGTATATTGGTCCTATTCCTCCAAGTACTAGAACAGTTCCACAATCCCATAACTGTGCATACGGTGAGTGCAACAGGACTCGAAAGTGGAAAGACCAAGAAAAGATCCGTCCTCCAAATTCTAACGATTTCCTGAGTCCTCTTTAGGTTCACATACAATCTTGCAAGAAATCCACTAAGTATTTGCTGAATACTCGTATGGTAGATCTCAAAAAGTACCAAATATAGGTATTATATGCAAAGATATAACCGTCTGCTCCAATCACTTTGAAGAAACCCCAGTTAAGCTGTCATGATAACGGAAAAAGTGCCGCGCGTATCCCGAACGCGTAACCGCCTCGTCGCACAACCGCGTTGACCGCGCTCATGTGAACCCAGCTTGACTCGGCAATGTTCGGCCTTGTTCGTCGAAAGCCGAAGCCAGGAAAGTAATCCCAATGACGTCTAGTACACAAAACTTTTACATTTCCTCGTTGCTCTAAAAACCATATGATCCAACATCTGTTCACTAGGTACCCCTGAAATTTGTATTGGAGAACTTTCCAACAGTATCATAAAGATTACTTGAAACAATAATTCATCGGGCTTTCATTCATTTTCATGATTGCGTATCTTTTTTAGGGATGGATGTCGCCCCTACGTTGATATATTCCAAGGAGAGGATAAAGTTTTTACCACCATTGACGAATATGATCGTATGGTTACATTCAATATCAGTCACGGCAGAGTAAGGAATAACGAGCGAATTATGATTGGATTTCGATTGTACGAGTCCTGTTCTCACCACTTGATATTTTCTTCCATCTTTCAGGTTGTTTTGCCAGTTAGATGCTCCGTTGCTGGAGATATAACGATCGTTGTGAATCACGCTCGTCAGGTATTAACGAGGATAACACCGATTCCAGTATTACGATTCCAATTCAATTCAGCCTTCACCCATGATTCTGTAATGATGCTCTCCAGGTATTGCATTTCATTCCACTTTTACAGTAAGCATCTACGAATAATTTAAATAATTGACTGGCAAGTTCTGATTATTGTCTTGGTTTCTCAATTTCCAGAGGCGACTTGGATGAAATTGAACCTGAACATTTCCATGACAGATTTCTCGTAACTATCAACGCTGAAGAGGCTGGTGATCCGTTTGTTACTATTTCACCTTGGGCTAAGCACAGACCACTTTCAAGTTCAGTATTGTTCTCTAGCAAACAAGAGGCTGATGAAGTTACTGAATCGTTTGGTAAGTTCTCATCATCATGTGATTGAATACCTACTTTGATATTGAATTAATATTAACCTGAATTATGGTAAATGCATAATATAAACTCTACAATAAGATCAGGTGTTGTCTATAGAAGGCAGTTAGGGAATCGCTTCTGAAGATCTGGTTCCGCAATGGGGAAAAAATACTGCCAAACCTTGGATAAATCAATGCCTGAACTCGTTAAATCGATAAGGGTTGGAACACCAGACCATTTAGTACCAATATTTTGATGATTATGAGAATAAAGGCGTTCAATGAAGAAAATCGCACGAGGGTGTACCTATATTATATTTCTTCATACGTCTCACATGGAGCTGGTGGTTATAGATTGTTAGAATTTTTGGCCTGAAGAGCCAAAATGCCACCGATTACTTGGTGAGCAATCTAAGAACAAGGCAAAATTGACTTTGCGAAATTGAGAATTTGCCGTCTAACGAAAGCACTATGGTCTAAAACAAGCACCAAGACAGTGGTACAAGAAATTAGACGAATGTCTTGAAAAATTCGTGAACCCTTTGAGCGCTTATCCTTGTTTCTTTCATGCTAGACAAGGAGACGACTTGCTTTTCATAGCATTCTATGTTGACGACCTTTGGATAGCATCGAATAACGCTAGTTGGATTAAGCAAACAAAAGAAAACTTGAAAAGAAGATTCAAAATGAAGGACCTTGGAAAACTACGGGCTTGGTATTGAATTTAAACAAGACCTCGACGAGGGGACGATAACAATGACGCAGAATAAATATACCAACGATCTTGGCAAACGTTTCTGTTTTGAAAATTCAAAATCAGTCGTCACACCTTTAGAGCCCGGAATTAAACTCAAAAAGCCATCAAGTAACTCGGAAGAGGATATGAAGAAAATCCCTTATCAACAATTGATTGGCAGCTTACTATACTTGTCAGTGTGCACAAGACCAGACATTGCGTATACAGTAAACTCATTGAGCCAGTTCAATAACTGCTACAACAAAATTCACTGGGCTGCTGCAAAACGTGTCCTCAGATACCTGAAAGGGACTATGGGATGACGGTCAAACGAACAGGAGCAGGCCTCAAAGGATATGCCGACGCTGACTGGGGAGCATGCCTGGATGACCGACGGTCTTACACAGGCTATGCATTCCTTTTGGGTGGAGCCGCTGTATCATGGGAGGCTAAAAAGCAGCAAACAGTAGCCCTGTCGACAGTCGAGGCTGAATATATGGCGCTTGCTAAAGCTGCAAAGGAGGCAATGTACCTCAGGACCTTCCTCGTTGAACTGGGAGTACAGAAGCAGAGTAGCCCAGTAGAGGTGAAGAGCGACAACCAAGGAGCTCAATCCCTTGCCCGAAATCCTACGCAACACAGTCGAACGAAGCACAAAGACATACGACACCACTTCATCAGACAGTGCGTTGAAGATGGCGTCATAAAGCTGGAATTCATGCCAACTAATTCCATGGTTGCGGATGTGTTGACGAAAGGATTGAGTGGATCAAAACACATGAAGTTCATGACATCATTGGGAATGACCAAACTCTGATGAAGCAAGTTTGAGGGGACGTCTTGAAGAAACAAACCTCCTTCATCTTATTAATGTGTTCATTTTACAAATATGTTGGTTACCCAACAAGATACACCTGTTGTGTATTGTGTGTAAAAAGTTCTTGTCGTAAAAATATACCAAAAAAATTGCGTTCTATAAAATAGCATTTCACTCATTTACAGCATAATTCCTTGTAGACAAGGGGTATTCCACGATTGTACAACCTGTTTCTTTCGAATTCATGTTAAATTTCGTTTCAGTTCCCAAGGGAAAACCGCCTAATCAGAGGCCGCCGCCACCTCGGCCAGTGCCACCCCGGCCACCTCCAGTCAGTCGACCTCAACCATTGCAGGTACATACAAGTTTTCTTTTTATACCCTCTCCGGCAAACTATTCATAGGCATTCATAGACATTCATCTTCTGTCCACCTTTTATTACTTAGCTTATTTTTACGGTTCATGACCAGGTCTCCAGGACAGAAAGACGACCAGCCTCAGCTTTACTTGTCCTTCCAAAAACACCCGTTGCCTTCCCTTTGGAATAGCCACCCTTCCCTCTTCACAATCACCGTCCCCCGCTCGAAAATCAACTACTTATTATCATTTGAATAATCATAAACAATAAATCAGTTGTCGTACATAGGAAAAGAGTTGAATGTCAAGAAGGAGAAATTCTGAGTGATGCATCTGTTCAGCAGAGTCGCTTGTCTCAACCAATTGTTTGTGCATAGCCTTGGAGTGCCTCACATGGGTGGCATATTGAGGATGCTATGAGAGTCTAGTCCCCAGCAATCCTTGTCGGGTTTCAGCGCTACCTCCCGCCACTTCAACGAACTACCATTCCTGATTACCATAACTACCATTCTAAAGATTGTTGTCTCGTAATCGTTTTCGT
Source organism: Apolygus lucorum (assembly GCA_009739505.2). NCBI lineage: Eukaryota > Metazoa > Arthropoda > Insecta > Hemiptera > Miridae > Apolygus > Apolygus lucorum. The sequence continues at coordinate 63,771,928 of CM019181.2, read as the reverse complement.
TTCTCATATTTCTATAACATCAACCAGTGACGATTTTGGAGATCAGCTTTGAAATTGAATGACTTTGGGCACGTTTGGCAACAAAAAACGACACTGCATCATTTTCACGTCCATAACTGTCCAGAGAGAAAACAATGAGAGAAACGAAAACGATTATGGTAATGGTAGTTCATTGAAGTGGCAAGAGGTAGCGCTGAAACCCGACAAGGATTGCTGGGGGCTAGACTCTCATGAGGATGCTACGCCCTGGATAAATGCGCAAAGTACTCGAAGCTAAACTGTAATTACGTAAAAATGAAGTATCTTTTGAATGTCTGGAGTGTCTACAATATTCCAAGCTTTATAGTCTCGACTAGTCAGTGTAGCACATGCAGTCCTTGAAAAATGTCGCAGTCAATTCGAATTGATGTTGCAGGAGAATTCCACCCAAGGTGAAGCTACCGATCTGCTAAATCTTGGATTCAATTCTGAGACGCCAGCCTGCAGTGTTCCTCCTTCCAAACCGTCCGCAGTGGAGACTGATGACCTCCTCAACCTTAGTTTTGACTCGGCTCCAGCCACAGTTCCAGTTTTCAACAACGCTCCTGATCCTGGCATCGCCTTTCCTTCCGACGCCCCGTTTTTCAGTGATACGCCTGCTCCTACTTCAAATGATAAAGTGAGTTTTGCGGAAATCAGTCTAAACGAGTAGTTTTAATTTATTTTTGCTTCCGAGTCTACCAAGGTAGCGGAATCTGTTTTCACTTTTCAAGGATGAAAAAAAAAGTTCTCCAAAATCAAAATTTTCACTCGCGTTTTACGTTTTAGACGTTTCTGAAAAATTTTGGTTCCGTGTCTGTATGTCTGTGTGTCTGTAATGAATTCCTTGTAACGCGCATAACTATACGAAGTTATTGTTGTTAGCAATTCAATATTAGCCTCTAACGATTGTTCTTAGAGAGCTTCGTGCTCCCCCTCTACTTACCTATGCGACCTGCCTGTTTAGTTCCTCTCTAGAAATTGTCCGTGTTATAATCGCTCTAATAAAATCTATTCTCTCATATCGTTTAACCGTGGTTTTCCGTTTCCCGATTATTCCTACTTTAGGTTATCGGTCCCAGTTTTACGCTGATTGAAAAAATAAATCCCGAGTGGATCGGGAAAACGGTCAGTGAAAAGTTGTGTCGGTGCGTCTTGCGTGCGTCGTCTTGTCCGTTCGTTTGTCGACGTAATGGCGTCCGGTTCGCAGTTTGGTTTGTTGGTCAAACCATTTGACGGCACAAACAATTTTTCAAATTGGGAGTTCCGTATCAGATTGCTACTTGAACAAAATTCAGTTGATGACGTACTCACTGAAAGTAATCGAGCAGTCGATGCGAAGGAGCGTGAGGCATTTGAGAAAATGGATGTGAAGGCCCGAAGTCTCATTGTTCAGGGTTTGTCGGACAATGTTCTAATAATGATCAGAGATAAGAAGACGGCAAAAGCAATGATGGATTGTCTTCGATCTACCTTTGAGAAGAAAGGAATGAAATCTCAAGTCGCATTACAGAAAAAGTGGAGGCGCATGGAGTATACCGGCAACACTTCGCTCAACGAATTTTTCCTTGAATTCGAATGCATTTGTGCGGAGGTGAAAACGGCGGGAGGAAAAATAGACGATTCCGAAATGATAAACCAGTTACTCGTCGCGATGCCCGAAGAATTTGATGGAGTGATCTCCGCGCTTGACATTTTGTGTAATGACGAAGAGGATTCGACGAGAATATCTTTGGAGTACGTCAAAAATCGTTTATTGGCCGAAGAGGAACGTTTGAAAAAGAATCATCATGGCGGTTCCAGTTCATCCGATCACCATCACGCGTTTTCGTCCGGTGGTGGGAGCGGTTGGAAAAAGTTCTAACGTGATGCTCGTCGCTATGGATCAAAACCACAGAACTCTGGCTCGAGCTCGAATCCTTATCCTGTACCTAAGTTCTCCGGAAAATGTTACCTCTGCAAACGTCGAGGACACAAGCGCTCCATGTGTCGATTCAATAAGACATCGGCGTTATCAACAGATCGTGAAGTTGAAGAGGAAGGAGAGGATGGAGTTGCCTTCTTATCTTCCGAAGTGGAAGAAGGTGGATGTTTGTTTACTTCGGGACGTAAACAAACGGATGTTCATCAGATTTTGATGGTGATTGACAGTGGATCTACTAGACATTTGATTAAATCGGATTTTCTACCGTTCGTGGTCGATAGCCAGTCGATACAGCGTAGAATTAACGTCGCAAAGGCAGGAGAAACCATAGAAACTTTGTGTCAGGTGTGGGCTCCCGCCCACAGGAGCGCTACTCCAGTAGGGTGGGGCCGGGTCAACGCCACCGACCCCCTTCGGCCTGACTCGTAGGTGACGTCAACGTGGCCCAATCAGGAGGCGCCAACCAACATCTCGCGCGCCCTCCCCCCTCCGGCCGGAGAAGCGGCAAGAGCTTCTCCCCCACCATCACCGCCGCCCCCGCCAACACCACCTCGCGGGAGGAGGGGGGAGAGAAGACGGAACCTCGGGTCAGGCCTGGACGACACTACTCCCCTCCCAACCTCTGCCAAGTTAACAACCACCGAGAGCTCCGTGCCCGTGAGTTAGTTCAACACCCCAGTATCCCCCCAAGCCGCCACGCTGTACGACCCACCAAGGACATCAGCCGCCACGGATCCTACTTCGCCACACAACATCGAAAGGTTACCTTCGGGCCCCAACGTGAGTGCACAAACTAATATTACATTTCATTCCATTGGCCAATGAACTAGGAGTGACGTGTAGTCATAAGAGTAAACTTAATAACATTAACAACATTTTCGCCACGAAGCTTATCTGAAATTGAACTTTAGTAGACTTTCTGATTGAACCATTGATTTTTCTGACCTTGCAATTGAACTTGAATACCAAATGATTAATGGATTGTAACGACATATTAGGAATCCATACTGAACAAAGTACTATTCATTTACATTATAAACTTACCTTCATGCAAATCGCCACGAACTTTGAAGTTGTCTCTTAATTAATAAAAGTGCCATATATTTGTATTTTCGTTTACCTTTTGTCAGAGTATACCTGGTTACCAATTTAATAGTTGAGGTTAGTGCATCGCCACGCCTCGAGGTTTGGACAAGTCCCTTCAGGACCGCCACGTAAGCCCATCAGGCCGGAGCACCTTTGTGTATCCAAATTGCATTTAGCCCTTCAGGCTTTTAACTTTCAGCATAAATCGCCACGGGACGCTTCAGGTCGCCACGCTTTTTCACCACGCTTTTCGCCACGCATCTTTAATTCTAAATTCTTCACAGGTAAATACCTTTCTTTATAATTTATCTGTGTTTCGACTTTTGTCTTGTTTTCTTTTCCGCCAATATTCATTTTCAAATCAACCCCCCAACAACTCGTGCGATCACTTGGGCTGTCGAGTTCATTAACCTAGTTGGTGAGCCCGACCACCCAAGCGCCTAGATCCTCTAGGACAAAAAGACCGAAGATATACCTGCGAGTTGATAGCAGAGGTGAACCTTTCCCTTCACCACTGGTACCCAAGTTGCCAGGTATATCCGAAGTCCCCCATACTTACAAACTGGTGGCAGCTAGCGGGATTTTTGTGTGAGTTAGCCTCACACGGACCCACAAATTAAATCGTAAGTTTTGTATCGCCACGAGTTGTTTTCAAAATTTAGAGTCATAAAATTCAAACTTAAATAAAGCGAAACACATAGTCTAACCAGGTATACTGTTAGGTAGGATGTGCATCCGTTTATTGTAATTATAGGAAAAGTGACGTAAACGCAGCCTCCTATCTCGATCGCCACGATCGCCACGATCGCCACGATCGCCACGAAAATTCTTCAAAATTCCAGTAGTAACCTGTTTTTCTTCAATAAGACCGACACAGACGCAGACAGATTTTTTACCCTAGTGGTAGTAGTAAAACCTCAACACATTCACCTACACTTCTTTCTAACGAACCGACAAAATGTCTCTAAATTTGTCGGGAGCAAGCGACCGAGGAGAAGGTACACACTCCTCCGTCGGTCCCGAAGCAGTAGAAGCCATGACACAAACGATGAGGGAGATGAATATACTCCTTCAGCGTTATAACACAGCCACACACGAGGGTGAACGCGGGGACTTACCGCGCTCAGTATTTTTAGAACTTGAACCATGGGACCCAGACGCTTCAGGCGCACTCAGTGTAGTTTCGTTCTTTGCAAATTTTGACCTAGTGACCGCGGGCTTAACCTCTCAACAACGTTATCGAATACTGCGCACAAAAACACGCGGGATCGCGAAGCAGTTTTTGATTGACCGTGATGACGCCATGGACGTTGACAATGTCTACGAAATCGTCAGGGAGGACATGTTGCGGTGGTTCCAAAAGAAAACCCCCAACATGCGGCCGCTTCACTATGGACAGTAAAGCGCAACGCGACGGAGACGCTTCGGCAGTTCGCTGACCGCGTGAGAGGCTTGGCGCGCTGTGCTGTGATGGAAGAAGGAGCGCGTCTGCGACGCCATGAACGAAACGATTGGGTGGAGAAGAAGACGATGGACGCTTTCATCCGAGGCGTCGGGAAGAACATGAGTGCCCTCCTAATCACGAACCGACCGAGATGCATCCAAGACGCTCTAAGCAAAGCCGAAGAACTCGAGGAAACCCTCGATGACACGACCCGACTTAGAAGAAAGATGGGATCTAGCGGCCGTCACGAATGATCGTCGGTGCTATAACTGCGGTAGCCACGATCACTTCGCCGCACGATGCCCACGCAAAGATGACAACACGCAGAAATACAACCGCCACAAAGAAGAAGATCACCGCCGGGACAAACAAAATGAACCACGAAACGAGGAAAAGCCGACTCCGCGTTATCCCTGCATGTTTTGCGCCGATCGAACACACTTTCCCGTGAACTGTCCCTTTAGTCCGCATAAAACAATTTTTTGCGATTTTTGTGGAATGAGAGAGCACTTGGAACAAGATTGCTACAAAAAGAAACGCCTACTCCCCGTATCGCAACCCGTGATGGCACCAGCACACACAATGGAAGTTGTACGCTACAAGAAACCCGCCGAAGAGAACCACATCCCCGCCGTGGAAGCCCCCATGTCACGCACAATGAAGATAACCGTTGGACTAGGCCCCGAAGATCGCGACATGATCGTTGATACCGGCGCCACGCTTTCGGTATTGTCTTCTCCCGTAAAAGGGATCAAACTGCTTCCGACGCGCACTGTCGCGTGGGGCGCGGACGGGATGCCGCTACACTTCGCAGGGGAACAACGCCTCGTCACGCGACTCGGTGGTTGCACTTTCGAACACACCTTCCTCGTGTTCGCGAGAAAAAGCGCCACACTCGATTTGCTAGGACTTGACGTATTGAGACGCGTACCCATTACCTTTACCACGGGTCCAACCATGAAATTTCACGCACTGGAGGAGAAAGCACGACCATATACTCCTGTCGACCTACTCGACGAGCCGTATAGCGTGGGGGTGGTGTTGCGACCGGATTGGCGGGAAAACGGGACGCTTGATAGTCAACAACCACATTTTGACACAAGCGCACCCATCCCTAGTACCTTTTCGGGAGCAACAGCCACTCCCCAAGTTGACGAACAAGCGACGCCTGTTCGCCACGAGCATACTGACGCTACGAGTACGCCGACCACGCCCGCCTCAAACATCAGCGGAACCGGAAGCATGAAGTTTTGGAGTAGAAATTATGGTGGCGTCACCACGCCGATAGACGCGCCCGTCAATCTGTACGACCACGCATCTCGCCACGAAATCCCGAATAATAAACAGACGCCTAGAAATCCCGAAAGAGTCCCCGAAGAACCAAGAAGAGTACGTTTTGAGGACATGGTGACCGTTTATGGTGATGAAGAACCAACCACGCAAGAACAAGCGACGCCCATTCGGTTCGACACAAGCTACGAACAACCTGAAAATTTGTCGCTTGACCAATACATTGATGCAGCTGTCGAAAGGGCAATCCGGAAACTCGACGCGCCCGTCGCCACGATGATACGGAGCTTCAACGCCACGCCCGATCGCCACGAAAACGTGATCATCGCCACGCCGCAGCGACCCAACGATACTGTGATGGTTACACCACGCCAACATGACAACACGGTGGTCGCCACGCCAAATCGCCACGTCGCCACGGTGGTCGCCACGCCCGAAAAAATAAATACAGATCTTGACATTCTGACAATATTGAAAGAAGAAAAGAAAAGTGAAAATACACCCGACATGCAGATTGAGAAAATCGTCACGCAGCACCTCAAATCATTGATGCAAATTGAGGGAGCACACGCTGACCGAAGCCCGAAAAACGACGAAAATGTTCAAAACGATGAAAAAAGGGGGTTAATTAACACCCTACAAGATGACAAAGAAAATGAGGAATGGGAAGAAGTCCCCACCGATCAATGGGATCCGCCCTTACCCGAATTTGACACCGTTCTCAATGACAAATTGAAACATCTGAACGAAGCGGACGCAGAACCGACGAGGAATTTGTTGAATACATTCCGGGACTTATTCAAGCCACCTACGGGGGAGGGGTGCAATTTAAATGTATCCCATGAGATAATCCTCACTCAGCCTACCGTTACTCAACAAAAACCTTATCCGGTTCCTCACGCCCTTAGAGAAGTTGTTGAGACACAGCTTAAAGACATGCTCGAGTCTGGAGTAATTAGCCCGTCCACTAGTCCGTGGAGCGCGCCCGTCTTATTAGTCAAGAAAAAGACGCCGCCGGGGGAAAAGCAGCTTTGGCGTTTTTGTACCGACTTCCGTCAACTTAACAAAATCACCAAAGGAGACGCATACCCCCTTCCGCGACTACAAGAAACACTCGCCATGCTCGGACAGTGCAAATGGTTCTCCACGATCGATCTTATAGCTGGGTATCATCAAATTCCGGTACACGCCGACTCAAAGGAAAGAACGGCTTTCTCCGTTCTTGGACGCCATTTCCAATATGAAAAAATGCCCTTCGGGTTGAAGAACGCACCCGCCACGTTTCAACGCGCGATGAATGACGCGCTTGATGGAATCCTCGGAAACAACTGTCTCGTCTACCTCGACGATATAATTGTGTTTTCCGCCACGCGGGAAGAACATCTCGAGAAGCTCAACCAGGTTTTCACACGTCTATCAGAAGCTCGACTACAAGTAAACATCGCTAAATGCGACTTTCTCAAGAACGAAGTGCGATTCTTAGGACACCGCATCACCACGGACGGAATTCTCACGGAACCGGAGAAAACAAGAGCCATTAAGGAGTTTCCGATACCTACCTCAATGGTGAAATTGCAATCCTTTTTGGGTCTCGCCAGTTTCTACCGGAGGTTCATCCCTAAATTCTCCGAGATTGTTGTTCCGTTGACCGAGCTATTGAAGAAGACTAATCCTTTCGAGTGGACCGAGAGACAACAAAGGGCGTTCGATGAACTCAAGGACAAACTGACCAGCGAACCCATCCTCGCTTACCCCGATCTGACGAAACCGTTTATCCTCGCAACCGATGCATCCGGCTTCGCCTTGGGAGCCGTCCTCTCGCAAAATTTTGATGGGGAAGAGAGGCCCGTAGCTTATGCGAGTCGCAAGTTGAACCCGGCCGAAACCAGGTACTCGGTCACCGAACGAGAGCTTTTAGCGGTTGTGTGGGCGGTCCGACATTTCCAGGAATACCTGCTCGGACAAACGTTCGAACTTCAGACCGACCACATGGCTCTTACCGCCGCCATGCATCTTCGTGACCCGACTTCGCGCATCGGACGCTGGATATTACGCCTAGCGGAATATGACTTCATACCCCGATATAGACCAGGTACACAAATGGGACACGCCGACGGTTTAAGTAGAGGCGACGTTGCGATTGTAACCCTCGAATTTCCGCGAGAACTCATGATTGCCGCTCAAGATTTGGATAACTGGATTCAAGCCCTCGTTCTCGATAGAAAACACGAGAATTTACGCAACACGAACGGCGTATGGGAAACACGCGTCCGTCAAGACGGAAAACACGAATGGGTACCACTAATTCCAACTTCGCTACGAGAATGGTTGATTGATCGCTGTCATAAGAACGAATGGGCAGGACACCCAGGAGCTGAAGTCACAGAAAAACTCGTCCGAAGACTTGGAACGTGGCCCGGACTTGCGAAAGATGTTCGAGAGAATCTGCAACGTTGCGAAACCTGTGCGCGACGAAATACACCATCCGGACTTCGGAATCCTATCCAAAGGCCGTTACTTCCCGAACGTCCCGGACAGATCGTCGGCATAGATTTCGTCGGCCCCATCTCAAATGGACACACGACCAAGTATATACTCACCGCCGTGGATCATTTCACGAAATACGCGGAGGCGTATATTACCTCAGATTGCACGGCTGGAACCGTCGCCCGAAATCTTGCAAACAAATACATTCCGACACACGGAGTTCCCGAAAGGTTGGTCTCGGACCGTGGTACCGCTTTTACGGCCGGATCAACACGAGAACTATGCAAAAATTGGGGCATAAGACAAATTTTTACCACAGCTTATCATCCAGAAAGTAACGGAGTCTGTGAAAGATTCCACCGGACACTAAGCAACATCTTAGCAAAAATATCCAAGAAGACGAAAGAATGGGAAAGTATGCTCCCCATTGCGCTTGCAGCATATCGCTCGACTCCGCACAAAAGCACGGGATTCAGTCCGAACTTTCTCACCTTCGGTCGTGAATTGCGAATGCCCAACGAAACACTGCAGAGCTTAAAACCCCGTGCCGATGAGACCACCACGATGAGAAATCTGAGGATCGCACGCGACGCCACCCACCAAAGCCTTCAAGAGGCCGTGGCGGCGGCGTAGCGAAGCCATCAACTCACGACGAACTCTGAGGTCCTTCGAGGGAGGCGACGCCGTATATCTAAAGGACATGCAACCACCACCCGGAGTTGTGAAGAAATTTTGGAGTCCATGGAGTGGTCCATGGATAGTACTGAAGAAACATTCCGATGTTACTTATGAAATTAGAGACTTACCGGATATTCGAAGACAAACTGTGCACATCAATCGCCTGAAACCAGCTTTCGTGTTGGGAGTACCAGACGAAACGTTCATTGATCCCAACGATTCCTCGTCGAATCCACGAGACGTTGCGACACCAGAACCCCTCGATACGACGATGACACCTGAAACAAACAAGAAGATTGGTATGAAAGTTACGGTTGGTCGACACCGGCAGCCGTGGCGCCAGCACCGGTACCCACCACCAGCTCGAAAGAACACACGCCGAGGACACCTCGAGGAGAGGCGTCAACCCAACATAGTATCCCTTCGGAACTGGATCGTGACATGGACGCGGATCACAATTTCGATCGCTCCACCGAACGTGAAACGGAAAGAAGTGAAATACCTCACGGGACTGACGACCCCCAAACGAGCCGTGCTGATCGCCACGAGACTCCACTCCGCCACACCAAACATCATGACGAGTCCGCCGATCGCAACGCCGATCGCAACGCCACTCGCAACGCCACTCGCAACGCCGATCGCAACGCTGACCGCCACAAGGTGCGATGTACAGAAGAAGTCAACGAAGATGGAGAGCCAATTGAATCTTCCGATGAAGAGTTCGAAGAAGCGAAGGAAGATCCACCTGCTAAGAGACTTTGTGAAGAAATAGAGGAGACACCTAGTCGTTACCCATTAAGAACAAGGCACAAAACTGTCGACTATAGGCTACTCCACTTAGGGAAAAAGACACACTGACAAACTACTAGGGCACATACACATCATACTGACCGACCCTTCAGGTCCCATTACACTTGGACCCTTCAGGTCACCCCGTTTCACTTGGACCCTTCAGGTCACCAAATTTAACTTGGACCCTTCAGGTCGCTACACTTCGCTTTGATCTTCTGATCGCCTAACTCTTATGGCTGCACTGTCCTACTACGGCCGTGCATGAAAAGTTGAAGTACCAACGTAGAATTCCTATTGAAGCAAGTCACTTTTCCTAGGCCAGGATGTCACATAGGATATTGTTTTGTTTGTTGTAGGATATGGCACATGAACCGAAAGATGAGTTAGGGCTCGATGGAGGTCCCATACGCCTGACCCCCGTCGTTGTCATTATGCGGAAACGCTGCGAGGAAGCGAAGGAAACAGTTGGAAGATCGACCAGAAGGCTTCGTCGAGACCGCGGCACCCATTGGCGACCCATTCCCCACCTTGGAGACCCTTGCGAATTACGTGAGATTCACAATGGCGGCGACACTCCCGCAGCCCGCCAGACAACCGGGCGTGCAGCGCTCCAGACGGCCCTTGACGTCGCTATGTGGCTCCCGGCCTATCAGAGGATCACCCACGAACGGAATGCCTTGCTCCGTCGGCAGAAGCAGTGGTTAGAAGACAGGCGGGCTCTGATCCTAGAAAGAAACGAGGCCATAGCAGAGGCGAAGCGGGCCAAGGCACAGGTGGACGCAGAGCCACCTGCGGCACGGACGCGGACATCTGAGGCACCCTCACAGGCACCAGCAGAGGCACCTGCGACGAGGTCTGCAGGAGCTGTGAGGGAGTTGGCCCCTTCCCCAGCTCCATCGGCGATGATACTCTCCATTTCCTCAAAATCTTATTCCCCGGAGCTCCCCGACTGCGGCGTCCCCCTTCCATCTTCGAGCCCTCCGCCTCGAGCTCAGAGCCGGACCGGCATATTTGCGGACTCGGACTGGGACCATGACGAAGACCCAAGCAGCCAACCAACCACCTGAGCCGCTACCCACTCCCCATCCGCGAACCTCAAGTGATCTTGCAGGCAGGCAGCCCACCCCCATCCAAACCGGGGGTTGAAGGTCAAGATCACGCGGCGCAAGAAGACCATCTGCCCAGTATGCACCAGACCCGCCCCGAAGATGTTCAAGTTTCGCTGTCCTGCCTGCAAGGAGTTTTGGGAGCGGCTCAAGGCAATGCATAGAAAGGGGCAGGAGCTGCCGACCTGTGCAAAGGACCATACCAACAAGAGGAATCCCACCCGATGCCGAGGCTGCGTCGCCACGCCTACGAGCAGGCCATCAAGAAGGCGCGCCCCTCTGAACCCTAGCCATCCCCAGTGTCGTCTTTGACGACCCTGGCTCCCGGGGGGACGGGGGGTGTGGGCTCCCGCCCACAGGAGCGCTACTCCAGTAGGGTGGGGCCGGGTCAACGCCACCGACCCCCTTCGGCCTGACTCGTAGGTGACGTCAACGTGGCCCAATCAGGAGGCGCAACCAACATCTCGCCGCCCTCCCCCCTCCGGCCGGAGAAGCGGCAAGAGCTTCTCCCCCACCATCACCGCCGCCCCCGCCAACACCACCTCGCGGGAGGAGGGGGGAGAGAAGACGGAAACCTCGGGTCAGGCCTGGACGACACTACTCCCCTCCCAACCTCTGCCAAGTTAACAACCACCGAGAGCTCCGTGCCCGTGAGTTAGTTCAACACCCCAGTATCCCCCCAAGCCGCCACGCTGTACGACCCACCAAGGACATCAGCCGCCACGGATCCTACTTCGCCACACAACATCGAAAGGTACCTTCGGGCCCCAACGTGAGTGCACAAACTAATATTACATTTCATTCCATTGGCCAATGAACTAGGAGTGACGTGTAGTCATAAGAGTAAACTTAATAACATTAACAACATTTTCGCCACGAAGCTTATCTGAAATTGACACTTTAGTAGACTTTCTGATTGAACCATTGATTTTCTGACCTTGCAATTGAACTTGAATACCAAATGATTATGGATTGTAACGACATATTAGGAATCCATACTGAACAAAGTACTATTCATTTACATTATAAACTTACCTTCATGCAAATCGCCCACGAACTTTGAAGTTGTCTCTTAATTAATAAAGTGCCATATATTTGTATTTTCGTTTACCTTTTGTCAGAGTATACCTGGTTACCAATTTAATAGTTGAGGTTAGTGCATCGCCACGCCTCGAGGTTTGGACAAGTCCCTTCAGGACCGCCACGTAAGCCCATCAGGCCGGAGCACCTTTGTGTATCCAAATTGCATTTAGCCCTTCAGGCTTTTAACTTTCAGCATAAATCGCCACGGGACGCTTTCAGGTCGCCACGCTTTTCACCACGCTTTTCGCCACGCATCTTTAATTCTAAATTCTTCACAGGTAAATACCTTTCTTTATAATTTATCTGTGTTTCGACTTTTGTCTTGTTTTCTTTTCCGCCAATATTCATTTCAAATCAACCCCCCAACAACTCGTGCGATCACTTGGGCTGTCGAGTTCATTAACCTAGTTGGTGAGCCCGACCACCCAAGCGCCTAGATCCTCTAGGACAAAAAGACCGAAGATATACCTGCGAGTTGATAGCAGAGGTTGAACCTTTCCCTTCACCACTGGTACCCAAGTTGCCAGGTATATCCGAAGTCCCCATACTTACACAGG